>JAECUM010015811.1:0-52675 GCA_016617855.1 Megalonaias nervosa | reverse complement strand
CATTCCTAATTTCTGCGTGGCTCACCGAGCGTGCGAGAAGTGCATCCAAGAGCCTATCTTTACTCATTGTCCTCACTGTAGCAAGATTCCTGGAGGACATGAAAAAATCTTTCGTGGACCGAACACATCGACCGATTTCGCCCAATGGATTTTAAACCCTATTGACGAAACGTGGAACCAAGAAGACATCGAACGTTACGGAGATTGTCATCGCCATGCCACGGTGATGGCTCACAATTTCTCGGGATACGATGGGCAATTTCTTCTCAGATACTATACAGAACAAGGCATCGAACGTCCTAAAGTGACTTTGGACGGAGCCAAAATCATTTCCATGCAAGTGGGGCAAGTGCAGTTTAAAGATTCGATGAGTTACTTGGCCATGCCTTTGAGTCGCATGCCTAATACCGAAGCCAATCAACATGCCGTTCTACCCCATTTGCCTGAGACTCACTTCTACGACCCCGACAACATGCGTACCGAGCAACGAGAAGCTTTCTACGCTTGGTACCAGAATCACGCCTCGGACCCTTTCGACTTTCAAGAAGAAATGTTAAAATATTGTCGTTCCGACGTGGACATTTTACGGCGTTGCTGTGGAAAATTTCGAGAACTGTTCATGGAACACTGAGGGATCGATCCTTTGAAAGAAGACTGCACTATTGCCAAAGCGTGTTCCTTAGTGTACCGCCAACGATCCATGCCCGAAAACACCCTGGCTGTCATCAGTCCTCAAACAACTAATTTTGTCTAACGTCAATACTCGGTCAAAGCCCAACGCTGGCTACATTACTTGTCTGACAAGGAAGACAAATGGATCCAACATGCTCGCAACGGAGGAGGCGAAAAGACCATCGGAAGGTATTCAGTGGATGGCTGGTACTTAGAAAAAGCCCAGATCGTGTACGAGTTTAACGGGTGCTTATTTTACGGATGTCCTATCTGCTACCCTCAACGTAACACTAAAAATCAGTTTTTACAACGGACCATGGAAGACTTGTACCAGGCCACTTGTCAGCGACGCTTGAAGTTAGAAGAGCAAGGATACCAAGTGGTAGAAATGTGGGAACACGAGTACAATCAGCGATTGAAAACCGATCCCGAGTTTAAGCGTATCGTGGAAAGTTACAAGCTGGTGGACCCACTGAACCCAAGGGACAGTTTGTACGGAGGACGGACGAATGCCACCTGTTTGCTGTACCAAACCGACGAGGAGAAAGGAGAGGAAATCAAATACTTGGACGTGTGTTCTCTGTATCCGTACGTGTGCAAATATTGTCACTTTCCTGCAGGGCACCCGCAATTGCTGACGGAACACATTGACCTGGACAACATTCGCCAATACGAAGGATTGATCAAGTGTAAAGTCTTGCCTCCCACGTACTTGTACCATCCCGTTTTACCTCACCATTGCCAAGAAAAACTGATGTTTCCCTTGTGCCGTACTTGTGCCGAAACGTGCAACCAAGACCAACCTTGTCAGCACACTCAGGAAGAACGCGCCTTGACGGGAACGTGGGTCAGCGTGGAATTGTTTAAAGCTCTGGACTTGGGATACCAACCGTTAGAAGTGTACGAAATTTACCACTTTCCCAAGACAGAAAAATACCACAAGGGCGACGATTCTCAAAAAGGCATTTTTGCAGACTACGTGAATGCCTTTTTGAAACTGAAACAAGAAGTCAGCGGCTATCCTTCCTCGTGCCACACTCCCGAAGACCAAACGAACAAAATTCAAAGACAAATACTGGGAGCAGGAAGGCATCAGTTTAGACCACATCGAGAAAAACGAAGGAAGGCGATCGTTTGCCAAAGTGATGTTAAATTGTCTGTGGGGTAAAATGGCACAACGACCGTGTTTACCCAAGACGGAGTATTTGACAGAACCTTCTCGCTATTTCCAGATGATTCACGACAAAACTAAATACATGAAACACGTGGACGTCCTTCGTGAGGACTTGATCTTAGTCAATTACTTAGAAGAACTGGACTTTGTAGAAGCCGACGAATTTGGAAATGTCATCATTGCGGCTTACGTGACAGCTCATGCTCGTTTAAACTGTACGAAGCTTTAGAACTGTTAGGAGATCGTGTGCTGTATTTTGACACGAACAGTTGCATCTACATCGATGGCCTGGGTCAACCTCACCCTGTCATCGAAGAAGACCATTTAGGATCCTGGACGGACGAGCATCCAGACAACAAGATTCTAAGTTTTGCAAGTGGCGGTCCCAAAAATTACGGCTACGAATACCGTAACCCTCAAGGAGAAGTACACACGGAGTGTAAAGTGAAAGGATTGACTCTCAATTATCGCACCAGTCGACTGGTGAACTTTGGCATCTTGAAAGAAGCCTTGCAGTCTGGAGAGGATGGAAATTTTAAAGTGACCACCCACGAACCGCACAAGATTGTACGTTTACCCATACACCAAATCGTCAGTCGACCCTTGGAAAAAGTCTGTCAAATCATGTACCTGAAGCGAGTACGGCTTCCCAACCACTTCACTTTACCGTACGGTCACGCTGGTATAAAACAAAATGGTTCCAAGACGATATTCACCAACAAGAAAGATGACTTCGACACAGCAAGAATTGAGTGAGAAACCCACAGAGAACTCCAAGTTTAAACCATACCATTTTCCTGTTTTCTTGCTAGACTATTACAGTTGTGCCAGTCGATTGGAAACGTTTCAAAAATGGCCCACGGCTAGGGAAGGATTACCTACTGCAAATGTTTTAGCTAGAACAGGGTTTGTCTACTTGGGACCTGAGACTGGATTGGGATACGAAGTACAGTGTTTCAGTTGTGGCCTGAGGTTGCGTATGGATCGATGTATCTATAGAGATTCAGCTATTCTGGAACATACTCAATGGGCTCCACATTGTCCTTACCTTTCTATGGCATTTCCACCCATCACACTACGGTTCAGGATGACGGTAGCTTAGAGAAGGTAGTTCCGTTGTTATAGAAGAAAAAAGGGCAGACTTCCAAAAACTAGTCATCAAACAGGAAAGATGTACAAGCTCGAGATTTCATTACGACTAGTATAAAAACTGACAACTTCCAAGACCAATAGTTCATTGTGACTACCATTGCCAAGCGAGAAAGATGAATCCTTTCAAACAGCAAGTATCAAGCAAGAGCAAACTCGAGTACGATGCTGTGCCTTGCGATGGCAGTGATGCCGTACGCTATGACCTCAGTGATTCACTGCCACATCATGGAACTTTTGCTACGACTGTACCTACCATGGAAAGTGATGATGTGCGTGTCAAACCTGATGGATGCGAAAGCGATGCCACTCGTTATCGTACACCTTTTCACTTTACTGGTTTTCATGGTGGATGTCATCCTTATGAAACCATGCGGCTACCACCCTACGGATGTCATGTAAAACTGAGCAAACTCCTACATATTCCACCGTACCCTCATCGAAATGAACCTCTGAAAGACGAATATTCGTTCCCTGTGCGTTTGCCAGAATACTGTGACTACAAAAGTCGATTCCAAACCTTTCGAGGAAAATGGCCAAAATATCTGGGAGGACCTACCCCCGAAGAATTAACTAGAGCTGGATTTATTTACTTGGGCGAAGGGGATAAAGTTAAGTGCTTCAGTTGCGATGTGTCGCTTCCGTGGAAGGAAATGAATGACACTATTCAAACGGTGGAGGATTACGATCGCCTATTACGAGAACTGTGTCCATTGAATTGGAGTCGACGTGTAGTGTGTGTCTTAGTGACTTGCTTTCTGGGATTTCGTTTACCAGCTGATTCCTTGTGGATTCTTTACGAACAGTACCTACCACTCCAAAAAGCATGAAAGTGGTCCCTTTAAATGTACACGAGAGACTCATTCTGCTCAAAGTTTTGCGCTTTCATCTTGATACTTCTCAACGTCTACGGGATAACAAGATTCGTCAACTTTTAGGCACTGAAGATGTGTACGACGACGTGTGTGTAGCTTGTGACTTACACCCTCACTGGAATGATGTACGTGACTGGAAAAGTTGTGGTTTTGAGGCATGGACAAAAGAAGTGGCACATTATGCCAAAGATTTGTAATCCTAAAAAATTAAAACGTTCCGTGACAAAAGTAACTTTTAAACCTGTGTTAGTGACAGTGCCAGAAGAATAAGAAGAAGTCGTGACCGAGGAAAACCACTCTCTTCAGGACAGGACCGTGATCGACATCCCTGAAAGGCCATTCCGGGAGGACACCTGTGTCTCTGTGCCAAGGAGTGTAGAGACTCTAAGAACATTACACAGTACCCCTACGATTTCACCTCTTGCTCACCACAAATGTTGTACAGAGACTTGTTTATATTCCACTTTGATCGTTTTGATGTGTCTTTTATTCGTGTACTTAACCATCTGGCTTTTATGTATTTTTGTATTTCGTGTTGTTCACCATTAAAGATGACAATAAACGTGTCCTGAAAAAAAGTATAAAAACCCTTGTCTTGTATGTCCTCGTGTCAAAAGTGACATTTCTTACACTACTATGGCAACCTCTACTGTCTCTACTCCCTCTTCTTCCACTGTCAAAGTCATTGATGAACACGTAGATCGGACTAGTTACGCGGCCTTGTATCTTCGCCATCCCTTTAACATGCTCATTGCCGGACCGAGCGGTTCAGGCATAATCGAATTTGTCAAACGTTTGATCGAACATAAACATCATTTGATTGATCGTCCCCCTCAACGCATCGTGTGGTGTTACAAAGAGTGGCAATCGGAGTACAACCTTCTGTGAGAAAGTCAAGGCGATTCCATCGTCTTTGTGGAAGGCATTTCTAGTGAAGACGACGGGATCGTGTCTGACCCTAGTCAAACCCATTTGGTTATTTTTGACGACATGTTAGTAGAAGACGAAGAAGAAATTAAACTGTGGTTTACGCGCAAATGGCATCATCGTAATGCCAGTGTCATTTATATAACCCAAAATTTGTTTCAACAAAGTAAAGCCCATCGTACCAGCAGTCTCCATGCTCATTACGTGGTGTTGTTTAAAAGCCCTAGAGATAAATCGCAAGTACACGTGTTAACCAAACAGTTAGGGACACCTTGGCTGACAAATGCGTACGACGATGCCACTCAAACCCCACACGCTTGTTTACTCTTGGATTTAAAACCCACCACTCCCGATTATTTGCGATTTCGTACCCCTCCGTCGACTTAATCACAATCACCAAAAAAGTCTATAAAAACCTTTGTCACTTTGACTCTGTCTCACACATCGTCAACATGACGCCCCTTCAGTCTCATCTTCCCATTAAATTGATTCGTGCCTTGTACGGTATCAGTCGCGAAAATAATCCACAAATACGTGCTCGTGTCTTAGAAGCTAATCTCAAAGAAGTCTTACGATGGTTTACGGTGACAGCACGTCAATTACTGCATGGCATCATTCAGATTCCACATCAAACCAAACGTTTTTTTTTTGAGAGAAACAAAGTCGCCTTGACGCAACTAACCGATCCTCGCATTGACACACAAACCAAAAAGCAAATCATTTTGAAACCTGGAGGAAGCGGTTCTCTAGGAGGCGTCATCATTCGTTCCCTCTTAAAATGGGATCCTAATGCGCCCAAAGTCGTCCCCAAGAAAAAAGCCACACCCAAACGTACCCAGAAGAAAACTAAAAAGAGCAACGGTGTCAAGACCAGGTCACAGCCTCAGAAAAAGAAAAAGAAAAGTCCACAAAAACAGCTTCATCCCGCAAGAGAGTGTCTCCAAAAACTTCTCCTCCAGCGGTGACACCCTCTTCCTCTTTAGCGGCAGTGGCCGCTGCTCACAAAGTACCCGCCCCCAAAATCAAAGTTCAAGAGAGAACGGGTGTGTTACAGAGTTTACTGGATTTGTCCAAGCAAGAACTGTCCCGATTTAGTCCGTTGCGAACTCCTCCACGACATGTGTTGCATGTCATCAAGTTGATACCACGTAAAGACAATCAGTGGCGACGCATTCCAGTATAAAATGACCTGGGGCAAACAATACGGATCAGTGTTTTTGTGCTGCTCAACGCCCAAAAGACGTCCCCTCCAAGAAGTGCACACCGTTACCATCGTGTTCCTTTTTCGGTCCAAAAAGGAAAAGTAAAACGAAAAAGACAGTCACGTCATCCTAAACAACGCTTAGCCAAACATTGACGTCACCCTCTGAAAAGACACACTTGTCCAAAGAACAAAAAGAGAAGCCACCAAAAGGAAGGATTTTACATTAATATGGATAAGTTAGTAGATAATCACGCCGTAAAGTTAGAGAACGCGTTCTCTAACTTCCTAAACAAACCAAAAAGATAAAAGGATACATGTCGAGTCATGGACTTCAGTGTATGTTGTGCACCAAAAGATGTCTCCTCATTGTCGTTCTTCTGTCCAGAAAGGAAAAAGGAAAAGACAGTTTCGTTATCCGAAAAAACGCTTAGTCAAACGTAGACGTCACTCCCAGAAAAGGCACACTCGTCCAAAGAAAACAAGGAGCCTCCAAAGAGGAGGATTCTTTGGCGATTTTGGAAAACACATCGTCATCTTTATGACGAAGCGATAGTCCCCCAAAAAGGATAAAAGACCGTGTGAAAAGTCATCGACGTTACTGTATTTTTTGCTGTGTGCCACGGAACCAACGAACTAACCGAGAAAGATGTCACCCCAAAAAAGACATCCCTCTTCTACCTCCAAAGGAAAGAAGAGGAAAGAACTGTCGCTTCGTTTAGCCAAACATTGGGACATGTTGTCTGTCCTGTCCAAAGCTCCTCCACCCATGCGAAAAAAAACTCATTCAAACTGCCTCCAAAGACGTCATCGATACCGTGTGCGAATGTTGTCTGAATGTCTTGAAAGGCACGATACCTTTGTCTAAACAAAAGAAAGAATGCTTAGCCAAACATCGACATGTTCTTCGCCAAATGTTCCAAAAGAAAATTCCCGTTGGTCAAAACAAAAAGATGTTGGTGCAACGCGGAAGAATTTTGCCTTTTTTACCCATGTTACTGAAAGAAGTACTGGGTACAATAGGAGGACCCTTACTGAAAGGAGTAATGGGAACAATAGGAGGACCCTTGCTGAAAGGACTATTGGGAAACATCCTGGGAGGATGAAGATAAAAAGATCCAAGAAGATAAAAGGGACCTCTTGAGTCAAAAGATCTCAGACGTGATCCTTGAAATCCAATGGAAGGACGAAAACCAGCTTTAGTGCCTTACAAATGATGGATGGAATACCATCGTTGGCAAGAACAACGAACTCCACATTTACCTCCCAATCCTCATTTGACCGAGATGTCCCAGTTACAACACGAATTCCAATCCTTGAAGGATCGCAGCGATTTGTCAGAAACGAAAAAATCGCAACGGTACGGTCAGTTGTTGCAACGACTGCAACTCTTTCACCAGAAAGCTTTAGACGAAACAGCTCTACCCACTCTGAAAGATTTTAAGGCCCTAATGACAAGTTCACCACCACCACCACCACCACCAATCCCAGTGGTCAAGACAGAGGCAGCCCCACGGTTGCCTGAGGAAGATGAAGCAAGAGAAGTCTTTCAAACACCGTCAACAGCTCCCATTCCTAGTAAGATTGCAGCGTCCTTGTTGACCCCTTCCCCTATACCGCAACGAGAAGAACTTAAAGCTTGTGTTAAAAAGATGATGTCCACTCCACCTTCGACAGAAGTGAAAAAGAAAGAAAGGAAAGCAGAATTGAAAAAAGAAAAGAAGACCAAAGCCATTCCATTACCACCACCACCACCACCACCGCCACTACCACCAAAACTACCTTCAACTTCTACTCCTGTGGCACATCGGACACGTAAAGCCGTTTCTAAACCACTTCAGAGTACCATCAGCGAAGAGTGGATCATTTATTAAAAAAATGGAGAAGGTGTTAGCCAGTATTTACTACGATCCATCCCATCCTGCAGGTTACGGAGGAGTTCAGAAATTGTATCGTGCTGCCAAAACTCGACTGAAAAGTGTTTGTTTACCTCAAGTGCAACGCTGGTTACAAGAATAAGCCACGTACACCTTACACAAACTCATTCGACGAAAATTTTCTAGAAGTCGCACCCGAGTGGAAGGCATCGATCATCAAAGCCAAGCCGATTTAGCCGATGTCTCTCAGTTGGCCACCTACAATCGTGGTTACAAATATTTGTCTTGTGTCATCGACGTCTTTTCCAAATTTACTTGGGTCGTGCCATTGACTTCCAAATCGAGCAGTGAGTTAGTGCGAGCCCTCCAACTGGTGTTGAAACAAAGTGGGCGTCACCCTCTTCGATGGCAAACTGACAAAGGCACCGAATTTCTGAACCAAGCTTTCCAAAAAGAATTCAAGAAACGTGACATACATTTTTTGACCACCCAGAATCCAGAAACCAAAGCCAGCATCGTGGAACGTTTTCAACGCACCTTGAAAGAACATATGTGGAAATATTTTACGCATCAACACACTCTCAAGTACATCGACGTCTTGCCACACCTCGTCCAATCGTACAATCAATCTTACCATCGGAGCATTGGGCGTGCCCCCCAAGAAGTTACTCCCGACAACGAAGTGACCGTCTTCGAGCGCCTGTTTGGTACGTCCCCGACAGTGACTGTCCCCAAGAAAGGTGGAGTGCTGGCATCAGGAGACTGGGTACGCATTGGCAAAACCAAACGCACTTTTGACAAAGGTTACTTACCCAACTGGACTACCGAATTGTTTCGTGTCACCGAACGTGTGCATGGCCATCATCCTTCCGTCTATAAATTGGAAGACATGAACGGGGAAGTGTTAAAAGGAACATTTTACTTGCCCGAGTTACAACGTGTGACCAAAAATCGAAGACGACGTGTACGAGATTGAAAGCATTCTCGATCGAATAACCCGAAAAGTGGGAAAACGACGTGTCAGAGAAGTCAAAGTGCGTTGGAAAGGATATCCTCCCAGTTTTGACTCTTGGATCGACGCTTCGCAACTCATCGACTATAAAAAGAAGTGACCATCATGCTCTTCAACACAGCCTCAGCTACTGCAGTAACAACTCCTTCCCCCAGTTCTTCTCTGCAAGATCTACAAAAGCAACCCTTGTGGGTGTGGTGTGGAGAACCTGTGCCTAAAACGCAAATCGTCTTTTTCTGCCAAATCCTTGTGGTGTATTGTGTCATCGGTGCTGCCATTGCCAATTTGAGTGTGCAACAAGGAGAGAAACAATTATGGACTATTTTACTTAGCAGTTGCATTGGTTACCTTCTTCCCAATCCGTCTCTGAAATATTCCTCTAACGGAAACAACGAAAACGGGAGCCTTGTGTCCAACGTTAGTCCCCCATCCAACAGTCACCCTAACCATCCTCTTTTAGACACTCCTCTGACTTCCAGTAACCCCTCGGACACTAGAACTGTGGAATTATGAACAACCAATTTTACTTAACGTTACCCAGTGACAGTTCCATGGAGGTGTTTCCCAATAACACTTTGTGCTGTTACACAGTCAGATTACCTCAGGCCATCTAATTGCATCACGAAACCCATTGGGAAGTGGGTTTAGTGGAAATAATTCACCCTACACAAATAAAAAACATCATCGAAAATCAAAACACCTTTACGGTAGAAGCTGATGACGAGCAGGTGCAACAAGCCTTGGATGAACGCATCAATGTAGCTGACTATGAAATCACAAGACCCCAAAACTAAACGAACCACTTATCGGTTGAAAATTTCCTCAGGCTATTATTTTCGTGGTCAACATTTGGTGAACACTATGGCTGACAGGTTCATTAACGTGTTTGGTAAATTCTTGGAGAAAACCAGAAAAAGTGTCACGATCGATTACCACAAAATATCCCGTCGCCTACTCATCAAATTATCAGAGAACAAAGTCTTGGCCATTGCATTTTGTCCTGAATTGTATGACATTTTGGGTGGAGACCCTAAGTTGATCAAGATTGCAAACGAAATAACAGCCGTGACCAGTAACTCGGATTTTGCGAGATATTTTAGATTCCCTGTAGAAATGAACCAAGGACTGAATTTGATTTTTGTGTACTCCGATGTGGCAGAGTACAACGTGGTGGGACACACCTCCGTACCGTTACTGCGTGTCATTCCTTTCAAAGTGGATTCTGCTGCGAATGCTGACGAGGAAGGTGAAAACACCTATCATGTTCACCGCGAATTTGTACATCCGAACTATTTGCCTGTCAGTAAGTCGTATTTCGACACTGTCAGCATTACTATAAAAGGAGATCTGGGACAAAATATTTCATTCACCAAAGGGAAAGTCACAGTGAAACTCCATTTTCGAAAACGATTACTCTAACCTTTTGTCAGTCATGTATCCTGTGTACCGAGGAGTCGCTCGACAACGAGGACATGGTTTAGGAGATATGCTCAAATCAGCCTTTCGTACAGTGGCTCCCGTTTTGAAACCGATGGTGAGACGGGGATTGCATGCCTTGAAAGATGCCGCGTTGACGCACGGTAAAGAATTTATCCCAAATGTCATCACGGACAATCAAAACCCCAAAGGAGCTTTCTTGAGAGCAGGCAAAAATGTTTTCCTTCAAACGGGCAAAGACATTTTGGGCCGTCGAGAAACTCCTATAAATGCCCTGGGCAATGCCGAGTCAGGCATTCCTGCTTCCCTGACGCCGCAGCAAGGAGAAGGCAGAAAAAGACGACGAAAACACGTCTTCAGAGGACTTCACACCCCCTTGAGCTACAAAGTCTAAGAAAAGAAAAACTGTCCGAGAGTTAGACGTTTTTGATTATTAAATAAGAGAAAATGATGCACCGAGAGTCTTGCGTTTGTTCCAAGTCGGAACTGGATCTGTTTGCCATGCCACCCACCATGATGACGATGCAAGAATCCCAATGGGTCGAATTTCATCCCGTCTCCTCTTTGACGGATTCAGCTCCCATTGAGTTTGAAATCAAAGGACAGCCGGAAGATTGTCTCGATCTGAATAGCAGTTACTTGTACCTGAGACTGAAAGTGATCAAAACCGACAACACCAATCCGGAAGCCGATGCCAGAGTAGCTTCCGTCAACAATTTCATGCATTGCTTGTTCAGCGAAGTGGATTTGTACTTGAATAACAAACTGGTCAGCAGCAGTATGGATACTTACCCTTACCGAACGTACCTAGAAAATCTCTTGACGTACGGAAAAGAGGCCAAGAACACTCAACTGGACGCTTGCGTGGTACGGAAACCTGACACCGCAGGTGACGACACGTTTAACGACACAGTCCTGACAGCCGATGACAATCCTCACAATGTGGGTTTTAACGACCGTCGAAAGAAAATCCTGCAAGGTCGTAATTTAGAACTGATGGATCGTTTGCATTTGGACATGTGGTTGTAAGACAAGTATTTGCTGAACGGAGTGGATATTCGCCTGAGACTCAATCGTAGCAGTGTCGCTTTCCATTTGATGGCTCATGCCAACGAGTATAAAACCATCATCCAAGAAGCCAGACTTTACGTGCGTCGCGTAGAAGTGTTACCTAAAGCGGGAAACGGCATCAGTCACACATTGAGCAAATCGACCGCCAAGTATCCGATACGACGTGTAGAAGTGAAAACATTCACCATTGCTGCTGGACTCCGATCCAAGATCGAAGATCATCTGTTCCAAGGACAGTTACCCAAACGTTTAATCGTTGGCATCGTCAGTAATGCAGCCCTCAACGGAGCCCACGATCAAAATCCTTTCCAGTTTAAGCACTACAGAGTGTCCAAGATCGAAGTCAGTCGCGATGGCAAGACCTTGTGTACCAGACCCTTCGAACCTAACTTTGCCCAGAAGAATTACTTGAGATCATACTTGTCCCTGTACGAAGCTACCGGACAACTAGGAACCAATACCAGTCACGGTATTTCGTACGAAGATTATGTAGGAGGTTACACATTGTGGGCCTTTGATTTCACTCCAGACCAAGGCAGCGACGAGGGACATTTCCACCCTATAAAATCGGGTCAACTGCGTGTGGAACTTCGGTTTGCAGAAGCTCTCACCGAGACGGTCAACGTCATCTTGTATGCCGAATTCGATAATACCATTGAAATCAACAGTTTGAGAGAAGTCATTCTAGACAATTAAAAACAATGGAAGACTCCTATCCCTCATTGAACGATAAAGAATCTTTGGAAATGGAATGGGAGGATAGCGTGAAAACAGAATCCCAAGACCAAGACAAAGAGGACGAGGTAGTCGTCAAGTCCAGATGGCCAGAACAAGAACAACATTTAGTGTCCTGTTTTGCCAAACACCTGGCGAATACAATTACGGAATTGAATAAAAAAAAATATTGTTAGGGATGTCAAAACGATCATCCCAGTCAAATTCAACACGATAAATATATGATGATGAGTCAAGAAGAGAAATTGGACGAGTATCTGGACGACGCTTGGAGTCTCATCTTGGAAGAAGCAGTGTTGCATGAGTGGTATAAAGGCTTGCGTGATCATTCGTGCCCACCACTGTCTACTCTAGAGATCTATCGCATCGAATCTCTCTTAGCCCAGAGTGCGGAGACAAGGCGAAGAAACGGTTACTTGACAGAGCGTTTCAAACAAAAAGTCCTAATTGAATTGATGACTTATCATTTCCTGTGATAAAAACAGCACAAGAAAAAATGGATACCTGGGAACTTTATTACCTTTTGAACAATAGTTCGTATACTGCTTCTTGGAATCCTGTCGTGTGCGCTAAAGATGAACTACCTCATCGCAAACCTCAAGACCATCAAGCTTATGTCATCAACACTGACGAAAGGCATCTTCCAGGAACTCAATGGGTTGCCGTCTACTTCCCTCAAGAGGACTGTGTGGAGTATTTTGATTCGTATGGATTACCCCCTTTGGAAGACGACATCATTGACTTTATGAGAAGAAATGCCCAGACGACACGATACAATAATGTGAAATTACAAGGCACAGATTCCATGGTGGGTGGACAATATTGTGTGTATTTTCTTCATCAACGCAGTCTTGGATATCCTTTAAAACATTTAGTGACTTATTTTGATCGTCACTCTTCTAGAAACGATGAGAAAGTAGATAGATGGTTTTGTGACCATTATGGCTATCTTTTGTCTTTAGCTAGGAAACGTAGTGTACATCAATGGCCTCATGACTTCCATCAATGGAAATCTCACATGATTTCACAACGTTGTCAACCTTGTCAAAAATGATTTGTTTGATGTTAATGGTTAGTAGTTGATTGTTGGTTGAATAAAAAATGTTGTGTTTTGAAACAAAATGTGTCTGTTGTTTGTTTTCAAAAAGCACTGTGAATATATGCTCTTTGACTTCTCTCTATCCCTCACCATGACATTCGCTATCATAACGTTCCGACACTAAAACCGAGTAGGGATGTTTTCTATCGCGTCCGCGTTTGAACCATATAAAGCGGGTTGGTCTCCAGTCTGGCCATCCATGATTGACTCGTCTACCTATGAACATGCCTTCCAGACTAGCCAAGCTGAACGAAGCTTATGTCAATTTACATCGTGTCAGGCTCAACCTGATACCGAAGCCTGAAGAGATAGAGAATGTCAGGATGTTATCCATAGCCCAAGACCTGATATAAGAGGTCTTTAGAGAGGAAATCAAGAAAGAACAAGAAGAATGGACAAACACGTACAGACTTCAGAAGCAGAGAAAACAGCAACAACAACAGCAGCAGCAACATGAGCAGCAAGAACCAGACAGAGGTTTTGTCGACTGCCGTGTGGACACCAAAGAGTTCTCCTTCTCTTTCCGCAGAAGCAGACCGTATCGTATAGGAAAGCCTGCTGCCAGATGGGGAAGAAATCTTAGAGAGTAAAAAAGATTGCTATCACTCCTGTTAACAAAAAAACAGCCCTTTTCAGGGCTACCCCAATACTCTAGAAAAGAGATACTAATTCAATTTGCCAAAACAAATTTGTGTTTGTGTCTTTAAAAAATAAATAGAAGTGTGTCTATAAGCACTTCGTTTCTTTTTTCAGTAAAAACTCTGCCCTTTGTTTTCTCTGTCTTGTCAAATCGTGCATGTCTGTGTTTGTAAGTAAAAAGTAAAAAAGTCAACGTGAGTGTTTCTTTTAGGTCCGCGCGTTTGATGTTGTGTTTTTGGTTATGGTAAGTTTTGGTGCCAGGGGATATTTTCCTTCACATTCGTGCTCCAGGAATATAAAGCAGAGCACTCGTTAGTCTGGCTACCATTGTTGACTAGTCAACTTAAAAAGAAGATGAGCAGACTACAAAAACTGTTGGAACTCCAGATGCACCTGGAGCATACCAGGCGTCTCCTGGATGAGCTGGCTATGGAGGCGGCACAGGAGGAAGCCAGGTTAAAAAAAGAAGAGAGAAAAGAAGAAGGAAGAAGAGAAAGAAAAGAAAAGAGGAATCCTGCCTCACCTCTTCATGAGACCTCAGTGTGAGGTCAAACCTGAGATGAGGACACCTGCACAACCAGTACGACCACCTCAACCACATCCACAACAACAACGTCAGCCACAACCTGTACCAAGAGCTGCTGTCCTCCAGACAGAAAACTGGGAGCAAGAGGCCTTGGAGGAGTTGGAGAGACAGCGGCAAGAGTGGGAGCCGCAGCTTCAGCAAAATCATCCCCGGATCTGGCATAGGAGAAGACAGAGGGAACAAGTCTTCACTATCCCACACACTGAAAACTGGGATAGTGAAACCACTCAAGCTCCCTCTGCACTCCCAAGAACAAACATCAACTGGGAGCAGGACTGGAGCCGGCGATGCGTATGTGGGGCCAGACCTGGTAGGTGCAACCATTAGCCAGGTGCAAATGGAGTTCCAAGACAAAACACCCCTTCTCAGGGCTAACTAAATCTCTAGAAAAGAGAGACTATTCAAGTTGCCAATTGGTGTGAATGTAGAGTAGTGTGACTATAAATACTCACTCCTTTACTGTTGTGTGTGTGTGTGTGTGTGTGTGTGTGTGTGTGTGTGTGTGTGTGTGTGTGTGTGTGTGTGTGTGTGTGTGTGTGTGTGTGTGTGCGTGTCTTTGCATTCGCGTCCGTTGGTGTGGATAATATGTGAGTGTGTTTTTATGCATTCGCGTCCGTTGGTGTGGATAGTAGGTATGGTATGTTTTATGCATTCGCGTTTGTTGGTGTGGATAGTAAAATAGATGTGTGTTTTATGCATTCGCGTTCGCTGGTGTGGATAGTAAATAGGTGTGTGTTTTATGCATTCGCGTTTGTTGGTGTGGATAGTAAATGTGTTTGTGTTTTATGCATTCGCGAACGTTGGTGTGGATAGTAAATAGGTGTGTGCTTTATGCATTCGCGTTCGTGGTGAGGATAGTATATTTGCTTGTGTTTTATGCTTTCTCGTTCGTTGGTGTCGATAGTAAATAGGCGTGTGTTTTATGCATTCGCGTACGCTGGTGTGGATAGTAAATAGGTGTGTGTATTATGCATTCGCGTATGTTGGTGTGGATAGTAAATAGGTGTGTGTTTATGCTTTCTCGTTCGTTGGTGAATATAGTATATAATACGTGAAGTGAGTGTAAGGGATGTTTTCGTTCAAGTCCGTGCTTGACGTATATAACGCGGAACGCTAGTGAGTCTGGCTACCCACGTTGACTAGTCAACACCTATCAAAATGGAAGTATTTAACCAATTAAAAGACAGTTGGTATTGGATGATGGATGGATCATACATACTGGATAGGCTTGAAAAGGAATGGAGGTTCCCAGGCAGCCAAGACTTGGTGACCAGACTGAAAGTAGCCAGTTTTGACTTACAAGGGATGATAGTGGAGGAAGCGGAGAACTTGAGAGGCTTTATACAACTAAAATATGTAAGAGTGGGAACTTTGAAACAAGTGATTGATATTGTTATAGAAGTCAGGTGTTATTTGGAAGACATATTCCATTTAACCGAGTGGCCTTCTGTCAAAAAAGGCTTAGACGGATTAAAGAAAGGAGAAGAGATTGTGAAAAAGGTAATGGGAGAAGAGGTGAAGAAAATCAAAGAGATATGGACAACAGAGAGAAAGGAGAAGGAAAACCAAAAAAAAAAAGAAAGAGGACTTTGACAGACTGAATAAGAACTGGATGAAAATACAGCAAATATTTAGAGCTATGGGACATGCAGACTGGATACCAGAAGAAGAAGAAAAGAAAAAGACGAAGAGAGGAATCATTGGAAAATTAAGAAGCTGGTGGAAGAACTGGAGACAATAGAAGCAAAAAACCAAAGGCCCTTTTAAGGGCCACTCCACTGCCTCGAAAAGATTTATTCTTTCTTGCCTATATGTTATATGTTTGTTGTATATGTCTCTGTTACGTATCGGCTCGTTTAAAGTAACATAAAGAAAAGAGTGACTACAACAAGCTTTGTAGATTTTAACAAAAATAATTTATTTCCCTAGAAAACACGGTGAAAATGAAAAAATATGAAACAAGACTTACGATTTATGAAGAAGATCCTAAAATGTGTCCTAAAATTGTGAAAAACATAAATCCTGTGAATAAACAGTTCTAAATTGAAGTCTGAATCTCAATTCCGTTCCAAGATGGCGGATGATGACGTCAGACGAAGGTTAAACACAAATGTACAGAATTTTCACTGTGAATCACAATTTGTATTGTTCAGTTCCAACTTAGAATTAATTTCAGCAAATGTCTTTGTCCAAAGCCAGTTGTGTAGTTCTCCAGGGAAAATAATTATTATTTAAACGGTAGATGAAGTGCAGCTATCATCAACAACAAAACACATGTCGTTCTACACAGACGTACGAACGAACAACTCTTTCCAGCACAAAAGAATACCTTTTTCTTAAGGTATTTAGAATCTCTATAAGATGTTATGATGTGACTCTCTAAGATGTTAAAATATGACTTTCCAATATGACTCTAGACTAGTTCGCAGCTACCTGAGAATTTTAAAGCAAACTAAGACGTCATTTCATGTACAAGCACGAAGAAATCATGGAGATTTCGAAATATCGCCAACGTAGTATAGAATGTCAACAAGTATTATTAGTAATGACCGTGGTCACAACCAATCATTTACATAGCTATTTCCCACTGTTTACTTAATATGACAAACCGTCATGCAAAAATCGTGCTTACGCGAGTCACATTTACGTTCTAAATAAACACGATGTTTCTAACAAAATATCAGACCCTGCGAACATAATCATCATCATAATAATAATTATATTTAATGATATAAAAATGAAATAAAAATGAAATAGAAAGAATTAGAAAGAATTCAAATTTTAACACACATAATTTAACTACAGGGTCGTAACAGTCTCTGTCTCTCTATTGTATTTGTCCCTCCCTAGAGTAGCTACGCGTATTTAGGTCAGCCCCTTGTTACATTGTTGCAAGTGTCCAGTACCGTGACGTCATGCCACCTGTGCCGTTCCTCTTGTCCTATACAAAATTCCCGTTGACCCTATAGTGCCCCAGGTGTGCTTTTGACCCTATAAATCGTGACCCTAAAGTGCCCCGGGTGGGGGGGGCTGTAATGTATTTTTCCATAGACCCTATAGTGCCCCACTACACTACTCACGTTGCCTACAATACGCCTGCCTAGGTTATCTGTTCTTTTTAAACCACGTGATATGAATTGAAAAAACACTCCACAGAATAGTTCATATATGTAATCACTCTTTTTCAAAAAGATGCAAGAGTCATAACCACCTAATTCATTCTATGGATAAATGATTTAAAAATTTTGTAAAGATGATTGCAGCAAAGATTATGCATTAACAATTTTAGGCAAAATTATTTATTAATAACAAGGGCTTCGGGTGGTCTAAAGCACTTGCCTTTACCAATTACTGCCATCTCACCTCTCTGCGTGGGTTGGAGTCTCGAGTTCGGCCAATGTGGGTAAATGAGAAAGATTGCCGGTTGCTTTCCGTAGGTCGGTGGTTGTTACCATGGTTTTCCCTGTTTATTTCTCCAACAGTTACACTAGCGACCATGTATAGCTTATCTTGCGATGAGAAATGGCGTTAAACCCAAAACAACAACAATAACCTTTAATAACAAAAACTCCGACAAGGGTGCAAAGATACCTTTTTTGACTATTGTATCAAACTATTTTTAATTTCTATTTTAATCCATTTGTACCATATTTGTGAACTATTAAAAATTGTATATGGAAATATTTAGAAACTAAACATATTCTCCAACTTTACTTCAGTAGCAATAAATTCGTTCTTTTCGATGTTAATCCTTAAACCAGAGAACTCTGACAAGTAATATAAGTGTCTAAAGCAGATTTTATAGGCCAATCTATCCCATGCAAACTGAAGGGCTGTGTCATCAGAATATTACAATTCGAGGTACCTTCTATTTTTGTTTTACTTTATTACTATTAACATACAATTTGTTTCCAAAATCACGTGAGCTAATATAAATGCACACAGAACAAAACATATGGACAAAGAGGTTTCCCTTGTCTACATTCACTACCGATTTTACATCACCAGGAAACATGGTAAATTAATAAGTGCATAATACTTTGCAGTGATAAAAAGTGTTTTAAATCAACGAATAACAGATATGGCAGATTCAGTAAAATTAAAGACGGCTAAAATTTTGTCAGTAAATGGTCTATAACCAAAAGCTTGTTTGCAAGATAAAAACAATAAAATACCGGTAATATTATTTTGTTTTTTTCAGTAATACACACAATTATAAAGAGTTCTGATATTTTCTTTAATACATCTTCTATTTACGAAACCTCTCTGATTTTCGATTCATAAATGTAGCAATACTATTTAACTATATCTGTAATATAGTTAAATTTTTATTATAAATATTGTTTTGGATTATCTACCTTTATTACACATATAATCAGGTCGTCTTTACAATTCCCGGTTCGAATCCCACATTCAGACTAGCCTAGGCCAGCTACCTTGGTATATCCTTGGGCAAGGCACTTTACTACAATTGCCTCGGCGCTAAATAACCTAACTGGCAGGGCTGTGCCGTAAAGCACCAAACCAAACCAAACATTTCGAATCTTTTGCAACAATCCGAGTCACATGGCAATACAATATCTATATCAATTTTTGCTATGCAATGTGTAGCTTCTTGTAGCGTCCAAAACCCTTTTCACTGCCAGTTAAAAGTTTTCCTTTAGTGGTTTCTTGTGTCAGATAGTGCATGTTTCTTGTAGCGGATTTTTGTCTTTGGTATTACACTAGCTTTCATGATCTTTCTGTGGTATCGTATTCTAACTTAAAACTATTCTAGTGATTACAAACATTTTTAAAAAATTAAATATTTACACTCCTAATTTACAAACCACAAGAAACACATGCTAATAATGGTGAGATTTTGTCTATTTATTTAAATGAACAAATCAAATGCTATATCTGAACAATCACTATGAATCAGGTTCTGTAACCTCAAATTGGGCAAAACTAAATGTTTATTGTTATGAATTCGATACCGTACTGATACATTTGTGCGCTAATACTGACGTTAAGTTTGACAGATATAGTTTGGCATACAGCAGAAATGTGTTCAGCATCCTCAAATCCTTGAGAAAACGTATCACCCAACTTTGACTCAAAAATGCCTGAACTTTCTTATGGAGCAACATTTTTCAGATTTTAGACTAGTCTACTAGCTCCAGGCCAGTCGGGTACAAAATTATTTTCTTTCTTTCCCTAGTTTTAGTTTTTGACATAAAACTATGGGTCGGCTTCAGCGTTCTTCCATATGATTTTAGTTAGGAATAGTTTTCATTATTTGGTCGAGTGGTTATGAACCCTTTCTTCGTTACAGCCCATATATACATGCACTTCTTCTTAGCTGCTTCGGGGACTAGGTTTTGCAATATGTTTGTGAAAGAAAGAACAAAAACATGTTTGCAGATTCAGCACGTTAAATACATCTTGCATACCCAGCTTTTATCAGAGCACTTGGAATGGCATAATTACGTATAGTAGTATGGGACGGCCATATTAATAGCTGCCAGCAAATAACGCCCTGGGCAAACCTTGCAACCCCCACCCCGCTTCCTCAAATTTGGCGTCCTATTTAACTTGGCGCCCTAGAAGACCGCCTGGTTCGCCGATATGGACTGGTTCTTGGTTGTAGTATTAAGCTCATAGCGAATATGTATCCTCATCATGCAAATGCATGGTCGCAAATTTGAAAAATAAATTGTTTTCATGAAAGTATTTAGATGTCCATCATTCTCCTGTCTGAAAGTGGAAATGCGATGTTAAATAATCGCCGTATAAGTTTCTGGATAAACTGGGCAAAATTATTTACACGTATAAATGCAGATATTGCACTAGTTATTATATAATGCACGTAAAATTCCACGTGTTTAAATAAATTTTGATATTGGATGCTTATTTTCCACTGACCTTCACCACTCCGGTCACCTAAGTGGCTAGAGCGTCCGCCTCGGATGCGGAGGTCGCAGGTTCGAACCACGACTAAGTCATTCCAAAGACTTGTACAAATGGTACTAGCAGCCGTATCGCTAGGCGTTCGGCATTAAGAGGTTAGTGTTAGGACTAGTCGGCCTGGTGTCAAGATAATGTGACTGCCTGGGACATGATGATACATGGCTATAGCACGATGCTCCAGTGTTAGACATCACTATAAACTGCCACACCGCAAACATTGTTGCGATATGACTGAAATTATTGTTCAAGCTACGATAAAAATCCAAAACAGCTCTCTCTCTCTCTCTCTCTCTCTCGTGCCGGCCCCGTGACAAATATTTGGTGGGTCGTTACCATACCAACATACCGATCTAATTTAATCTCTACTGGAAGGTCACTCGGACACTAATCACGGAAGTCCTGTGTGAGTCTAGGATTTTCTTTTGGAGGGGGGACATTTTTTATTTTCCTCAAGATAAATTATTTTCTTTCAATTAATATAAAGGATATAATTAAACTTTTTTTCCAAGACTCAGAGTAAAATATTATTCTCATGCTATTTCGGGGCCACAATTTTTTTGACACCAAATTGCAAGTTTCCCACCCTACCTCTTTCATCCAAATACTGCAATGGTTGATTCCTTATCTAGCTTGCTTTTATAGCGCCCAGGTCGATATGGCTGTGTTGAAGGCTGCTTATTCCGTTTTGATCCTCCCAATGTGTGTTGATCACTTGACTTAAAATGATTACACCCAAACCTATACATTGCAGTGACTGACTTATAACTGCTTGTATTATATAGATTTTGTTAGTTTCTGAAACCTCATCAAATATGTAGGAAGTTCAAACATTCATCTTTTTAAACTGACCCCTCAAATTTGTAAAGGGGGCGGAGTTGGTGAACTTTACATGTGACCACTCCTCTTTATAATCTGACTAAATTGCCACTATAGTGTAAGAACATTTGGGCATGTGCTGTCCTGTACATTTGATATGTTTTGTATGAAAATTATTTTTCAATATTTGGACTTCACAATTTTTGGGCGAAGTTTTAGAAAGTATAAAAATGTTTGTTGTAGTGGGGATTATAAAATATCTCGGCATATTTATAATTATCATAATGTTATCTAGGTGCTACCAGTAATTAAAATTCATGCTGTAGATTTTGCTGTCCTTATTTAAAGTCATATGACCGAAAGATAAGGTGTAACGAAGCAAGTGGTATCATGAACCGAAACTTGCTTGAACTAGATACAAGCACACTCAGATGAACGCACAGGGTTTGTCACTGATCCGCATCAAGATGCTGGGTTCATATTAGCGATGACATTTTCCATCTGTCCCCTTGTCGGTCAGTTGACAGTTCTTATAGCTATCAAAATTCTGTGACCACTTCCCATAACTGGATGCCATTTGGTAGATGAATTGTCCAATACACATCCAAGTGTCCTTCAAACATCTCGTCTAGTCAGACCATTGTAAGAAGCGCAGCTCATTTAACGCGTTTTGATTTAAATTGGTATTAACTTTGTATAAAAACACGTACACACATGTACACGTACCCTTGTGAATGGAAAGCGCTAAAGCTATACGTCTTCTATGTTTTTTCTTGGGTGGAGTTGTGGCCCTTGAAAGTTAACTTTACATCAGCACATGGGCTGTTGCTTGAAGCTCAAGAACCATTTAATAATTTGATGCGATTTGTTATGAATATTGTAGCGTAGACTTACACATGTGGTCTTAATTTGAACATAGCTAAATTTAATTAATATCGTATATGCTAACAATCTCATTCGGATATCTCTGGTCACTCTTTTCCATGATTGGTGATTATCTCTTTGGTAATTTCAACCTGAGTCTCTTTTTGATCAGTCGTCAACAAATGCAGGACCCATCTTGCTCAAATAATTCTGGGTTTCAATCGAGTTATCTGTAATTTAAAAACAATTGACGAATTAATGCTGGTGATGGTATAAACACATCATTTACCCCTTTCATACTACCCAGTATACGTTGAACAATCGCAGACAGCAGTCTTCCAGAACTTGGTTCATTTTCCCTATATTCGCGACCATCTTTACAAGAACGAAACCACTCCAAAATTGTAGAATATGACAGCGAATTGCATCCGCACACTAGATCCAAGTTGGCCTTGATATCCGCCGGGGAGTACCATAATGGCCTTGATATTAGCAGGGGAGTACCATCAGGGCTTTGATATCAGTCGGGAGGTACCATAAGGGCGCCCGGAGTTTACGACATGCTCTTTGCACTAGAGCAGAATTGTTTTCCTTCTACGCTAATTTTATGACACTGTCGTTACCTTTGTTACGTCTCTCGCATATGTCGGCTGGTATCCAGCATCCTGCACATGCAGCCGCCAATTATTTTATTGAATTATATTTTGCACATCGATTAGTATTAAGTTTCATGACAGATTCTAAGAAGAAAAAGAGTTGTAACAAAATATGCAGATCTTGTCAAATACCCCTCGTAAATGCTTACATATCTTGCAAATTACACCGTGTCGTTTGGTTTGTGACTTCTGATGAGAAAAGCAGAAACTATACGTTATAATTATGTCTAACGGCAGGCAGTACCTATATTATATGATTGTAATTACAAATGACATAATATTTAACAAAACAGCACTAGAAAATACAATTTATTTTAAGATCCTTAAACTTCACTAAGTATTACAAACTCCAGAAGGTATCTTGATATTTTAAAGAAACCCCGATAAATGTACAGGTGAACATATCAAACTTCAGATGTTATTGTTTATGGAGGACGTTTTTCTCATTTATAAAGAAAAAAAAGAATTCATCTTTTGCATATCATATGCAGTGAGTAAGTGGCAAAATGTTATCATCCGTTCAGATTTTTCGTATATTTCACTGTATATAACTATGTACAGATTTGACTCTGATTAAAAATGCAGACACTTGCAATGGAGCCCCAGAATAATGCAGCTGAAATAATGAAATATTGCAGTTACCAGTAAAACTATCCATTATAGTCCATTTCATTCATCATGAACATTCAAAACAAAAGTACTTAATTCAGTTTTAGGTAAGAGTTTAGGTGTTTAAAATGTATTTTTAATTTCGTTAATATCTTTTGCCGCTTCGTGCAATTGAAATATTTTCACGACACTGAAACAAGTTAAAATTCACAACTTTGCAGTAAATTGTGTAATATAGCAATCAGCCTTGATTTTCATGAATACGAGAAGTATGAACCAGTAACCCTATCACGTTGACCTTCGCGTCGGTCGATATGGCATGTGTACAGGTACAAACGTTCAAATATACTCATGCTGTCTTCTTTAACTCAACATTGTCAGAATCATGCAGTATATTGAATAACACGTGTGTATAAAAATTATATCGAATATTAGGAACTACTTTTTATTATAAACAAATAATGTATGCACATGTTAGTCGTGTAGCAGACACCGGAGCTTTTGATTGGTTAGATTTATGAGTGGATGAACTACTAAGCAAGATGCCTACGCCATATGAAACTAGAGACAATAAAGTTGACGATGTGGACATGTTCGCTGAACTTGATAAAAACAAACGTTCAGCCATGCAAACGACAGAAAGTGATATCCGCAATGTCCAACGATGACTTTCTTTCAACCAACGTCAGACTTACAAAATATCATTGTGATAATTTTAACAATTAATTAGCAGAAATATTAACGATTTGCAAATTGAATGTTTCAAAGGTTAAAGAGCGTGTGTGAAATTTAAGGCAACAATGAGAAGACAGCTTGGAAGCTGACTAAGGACGATTTGGGCGAAACAATCAGGCTGGATGGGACTGACGGCTAAATCTTTAGTGGATGTTCAGGTTACATATATATTTAATATGTTGCTTCCCAAAAGGCATGTCATATAAACACCTAAGGTAATCTTCGCTCCTTGAACCCGGATAGGAAGGCAGATTACGAATACAAATTACCAAACATGTGTATCAAGCACATTTTACTTTGCTTTGACTGGCTCATTCAAACAGCTTGAAAGGTCATGCTGATAGCTCCGGTGGTCAAAGTGATTAGACCGTTAGATAGTTCCATATTGTTGCAGAAATCAGAGGGATTTCATAACTTGTATCCTGCGATAACTCCATAGGTGTGTTGTATTTTATTGGAAATTTATTGCTTTTTCCTAATGCCAACTTGTAGTCAAAGGGAAGAGTTTGCAACATTTTGCCAGTATCAAGCATTTTATGTTGGAGCAGGTTATAAAGTATTTCTGTAATTTCGTTGCCGATTTCAGCGCCAAAGATGCCGTCTAGTTTGCCGCGTGATAGGCAAGATTGAACTATTAACAGTATTTTATTTCTGTGCCTGCCTTCGGGGTTTTGTTGTCGATTTCGCAAGAGGTGATCTCACCGAAATCCTTGATCTTGGCTATGCAGTTGGCTGCGACGATTCTTTCGGTAGCCGTAATTCGATGAACTCCAACAGCCGGATCCATGGCCTCGGCAGTGCTGTTCGTTGTTTTTGCACTTTAAGATAATCCATCATTCACATATCTAATTTTTGGGATATGGATGATGTTGGCTTCGAATTTAGCAATGCCAGTGGTAACCAAAGTAACATCTGGCGGAAACTTTGGATTATAGATTCCACACATACACATCCAATCACAAATTTGTACTGGTATACATTTTCCATTTACAAGCCTTTTCAAGTTTTATTTTGCATGATCTCTCAGATTAGCACCTACAAGCTTGTTCTTTTCATGATATATATGGTATCAAGTTTGCCCAACTGTTTTTTTTTCCGGTGTACTTTTAAGCCTGGCTACTCTTCTCGCATCCCTTATGGCTAGAATAAATTAATTAGTTGGTGACACATTTCCAGCTCGCAGAAAATTATTATTATAAATTAGTTACTCAGTTCAACTTTTAATCTCGTTGAATACCTTGAGTATTTCATCAACTATATCTGGTAACCCAGTAATAGTCTGATGTAACTTTTGAGCAAGCCGGCCTGTCAGAGCCTGTGGGGTTGCCTGGCCCTCTCTTAATTTTGCTTGCTGTTCTTTCAAAGTTTGGATAAGCTTATCGTACTTAACAGCATGCTCTGACGCAGTCTGTAGTATTTCTTTTTGTTACTGGCTTAAATGATATTGGACTGCATCGCGCTGAAATTCCTGTTCTCGTATATTTTGTGCAAGTACACGAGCACGGAATTGCTGTCGCTGATCTGCATAATTTTAGGTTTATCTTTTTTTTTTCTCTACTCGTACAAGTCATTGTATACAAGGCATTTGCATATAATGTTGCAAAGGCTTGCACATTTAATCTAGCAGAAAAAATCGTCAAAACCGCATGACACATTTCAGGAACGCTGTCTGCGTCTCCGTGAGAAGTCATAAAATTCGGTTTAATGCAGCTTGCGGCTTCGTGAAACTATTGTGTGAACTTGGCAACGTCTATGCCACGGCAGCAGTTAGCACTGGCAATAAAATCAATGTCGCAATTGTCCGCACCGGAAAGCAACACAAAACAGCTTTTCTTGCGATAGATGTATGAAACGTGAAAAATAATATTGATCTTATTAGTGTTGTCCCAATCGATTCTGATGTCATCAAATGCAATCACAGCCCTTTTAGACGTCAAATTCTTCTACCGGCTTTATTTTCTCCGGAGCTGATATTGTCGGCAATTCTATTATCATCTTTTCCAAGTTTAGCGCATAAACGATCATGTTTACATAATTAAGCCCATTGCTGAACAGCATATTAAAAGTAAATTGTTTTGCTGCGACCTGTTGGATCAACACTCCTGCAATGACAATAAGGAAACAAAAACAACTGATTTGATTTGATTTATGTCATTTGAGTTGAAGTTCATGATTCTCAATTTTATACAGAAGGTCTTATGTAATGAATCATTATTGAGCTTTCAGTATGCTTATAGGGTCAGGTGGGCCCAGCAGCACTAAGCTAGGTGGAATTTCACTTAATCTGGTTAACAAGAGAATGTTAAAAGCGGGTGACACCATGTCTGGATCACTAAATATGTCTTTACAAAACACCACAAACGTGGCTGGGACAGGTGATGAAAAAGGCGCCATTAACAAAATGTATGTAAAAGACATGTATTCTGCAGCAAGAGTTCTTGTTACTGGCGCTCATGCCAGTTTTCCTATTAGCAAAAATATTTACAGTCAAAGAAGATCCAGGTCTATAATTAATCAACTCCGTCTGAAATCGCCAGCGCCAAGTTTGTTGTCATTGATATGTGACATCATGGATGGTAAAAGCAATACAGATGACAATAAAACCTCACAAAACAATGAACCAGCTTCGAATGACCAGTTGATGATCAAATCATACACTGACAAAACATTTGGCTTAGAAGAAGATTTAGTTGCTGAGGTACCGAAAGGTACAAATATAAATATTGCCATGTTGACAGATTTACCTGAAGGCAGAAGTTTTTGTTTCGTTTTTAACACGCAGACCAGGCGGAATCTTGTTCAGATAACCACTGTAACACACTAATAATCGCCCAAGCCCCAAATGTTTCAAAATCACCAGCTATATTAATTCGCCAACGTTTGAAGTAACTACTAAAATTATCCAAGTAAGATCATACAGATACAGCAACACAACTGTACATAGAAACCAAGTGGGTAAAGAAAATATGACTCACAAACCATCATAGCTGGCAAACAAAAATCGTTTTATAGCGACGCCATCATCACAGTACTCAGACCACTGCCATTCAACATTTCATCGCATGATGATAGCGGCGAATTGATTACAGCTGTTATTTAAAACGACATTGGATACATAGAGAACGTCAGGTACCTATAGCTTTATGCAAAAATTTCTCCAGCGCGGACGAGCCGATAATACTTTAGTGTCAGGGAAATGGCGATTTGAGGCAAGAAATATTGGTGAAGCGACATGGTCGACTCTGTATACTGCAATACAGTCTCTTATATTAATAATAGGTTAGGAATGCTAAATAGATCCTACCAACGGAAGCAGGTTTAGTTAATTTGGATTTTACTGCATAAGGTTTATTTTACATATGGTCTTTTCATTTTTACGCTTGAGGACCTTGGTTAAAATGTTTATATATGTCTGAGATTGTCAGAATTAGAAACGAACATCATAAGCTGATATTTGATAAAAAAAAAATCAAGACGATCAGTCAGAAAACGAATTAGAAACAGCTTATTAAGTATTTTAAATCAAGTGGTAAAGTTGTGTTCTAATTTTAAGGCTAATCCGGCTAGGGATCCACGAGAGGAGACAACATAAAATTATTATTTAGCTTTTTAGCCCATTGAGGGTGTTCATTTATTGATAGGCAGTGATATAGCTGGAAATAGGTTGTAGTTGATCCACCTGTAACTGACAAACCTTGTTTGGAAAAACGTTGATCCTATTGAAAATGAAATCCATGACTTATATGCTATTTGTTACTAATACTCCTCGAAAACGTATTGAGAACAGTGATCCTCTTTTGACTAATGATTCTTTTCATTATAATTATGATGGCGACAGAAGATAACTTGTTGTTTCAGAGGAATATTAGCGAAACTGAAGCCACACAGGTAACAATTTGTTATATTTTAAAAATGGGATCCTTTGGAGAAAATGGAGACCATCTGTGGTAACTGTTGGGGATGAGTGGTCATTGAGCTATCAAATTATTGTTCCTAAGTTGTATGGGCAGAAACTTCTTAGTCTAGCTCATGAAATTCCCATTGCTGGTCGTTTATAAGTAGTACGACTTATCACAAGATCTTGAATCATTATTATTGGCCAAAACTTAAAAGAAATGTTTCTAAATACTTTAGATCTTTTCACACTTGTCAAATCGTAGGAAACCTCTAACATAAAATACCTAAGTCTCATCTGCAACATATTCATGCATTTGACGAAATATTTTATCAGAATAATGGTAGACAGTGTTGCACACTTACCTAAGAACAAGTCAAGTAACCAATACTGTTTGACTATTATGTGTGCGTCCATAAGATTTCCAGAAGCAATTCCTTTAAGAAATGCTAAAACAAAAACCATAGTAAAATGTTTGATAAAGTTTTTCACAAAATTTGGCCTTCCCAAATCTATCCATCTGATGATGGATCAAATGTAATGCTTGAAATTTTCCAACAAGTTATATACTAATTGGGCATCGAACAATTATAAACTTCTGCCTATTATCTTGAAAGGTGAGGTGAGTTCGCAAAATGTCATCAGATTTTGAAGACTATGATTCAGTCAGATTGTATTTGATACCCGAATAGATGGAGAAGAGGGTGTTCATTTATTATTGTTTGATGTTAGGGAATAAGTTCATTATTCATTACGTTTGAGTCCCTTTATACTAGTTTATGGACATACTGTCTGTGGACAGCTAAAGAGAATTCTTTCACGCGAAGATTCAGAGATGAATCTTTTTAATTATACCTCTGATTTTAAATATAAGCTGTCAATAGCTTGTGAAGAAGCAAGAAATAATTTTGACTTTACTCAAACAGAAATGAATTTAAGGCATGACAAATACAAAAGAAAGGAGTTTTCAGCCTGTTGGTAAATTTCTGCCTCTCTTGCTTATATATCAAAATCCTCTTCAGGCTAAGTATTATAGTCTCTATACGGTTGAAAAGTGAGTGAGTGACATAATTATATCATTAACACTCCTGGGAGGCTAAAACAGAAACAACTTTTCCATATACATATGTTAAAGGAGCATATTTATATGGACACCCCCGTTAATCAACCAGTTTAGTTGTACCTCTCCCGCACTATGAGGATTTAAACTCTGGTGCGCAATCGGATTTTAGTGACTTTAGTTTAACCAATCTTCCGAATTCGGAAATATTGAACAATCAGGACCTAAACTCTCGTATTTAGAGCCACAATAAATAAGTGATCGAAAACAGCTAATATTTGAGCATGAGCACTTGTTTCTAGATGTTCCAACCTGAACAAATAAAATCTAAAATAATATTAAAATTGTATATTCTACACCTGTGAAACAGCATTCTTACAGGATGAATCCTCTCAAGCAGTAATGTTTGAGAAAAGGTAATTCAATACATGCTTGAGAATAATTTCATCAAACCAAGTAAAACTAAATAGAGTTTATCGTGTATTCTTGTGCGAAACCAGATAGTTTTCCGTATGTGTACTGACTATAGAAAAATGAATAATGTCAAGACAGATTTATTTCCAATATCAAGAATGGACGATTGCATTGACAAAACTGGCAAGGCACAATATGTTCGAACTTTTGAAAGGCTCTTGGCAGATTCCGCTAATAGAAAGTTCGAAAGAAATACCGACATTGGCTACTCCAGATGGACTTTAGCAATATAAAGTTATACCAGCGTTTAATGAAATGGTAAGATCTTGTAGAGATAACTGTGATACGTAAATCGATACAGTCATCATTTACAACGACACCTGGAAAAATTAATTCTTTGATCGACTAAGTAAAACAAATTTGACAATAAATTTAAATAAAAGCGAATTTTGCCGTGTTTGTGTTATGTTTTCGGAGATATTGTGGAACACGGTCAAGTTAAACCTATAGAGGTCAAGGTCAAGGCTTTATTTGAGTTCTCCGGTGCCTATTAGTAAAAAGCAACTGGTGCGATTTGGGGTATGGCTAAGTACTACTGAAAATTTGCCTCAAATGTTTATATTATTGCTGAAGTCATGACCAATTTGCTGAGTAAGAAAACCAAGTTGACTGGTCTGACAAAAGTCATGAGGCATACTTCAAAACGGTTGGTACATCATCAAATTTAGGCCATGGAATTCATTCAGAACACTGTTATTTTGGAATTGTGATAGAACTTCTAGGACAATTATGGATGCAAATGACAATACCTTAAGTTCTCTTAAATTTGCATCAAATTACTTAGTGCTTTAAATTATTTGTTCAGTTTAACAAAACTTTTTGGTCTTGCTTTTACTGTTACTTAGTGTAAGGCCATCGACTCATAACAATAATGAAGGCGTCTTCTAGACAGCAGTTGGGCGGCAATTTTACAAATCGGCAGTAGCATTATTATATGCGACTACAATTTTTTTTTAGTCAAAATTGAACATGGTTTACAGTATTGTTTAGTTTCAATGCTGAAACAAATAATCTTACTTTTCATACGGCCTTCTGAATTGTTTTGTTATAGCCCCGTTTGTGAGCGACGTAGTTGTAAGCGATCTTAAATATTTTCCACGGAAAACTGTGACCAGTTTTTTATCATCTGGACATTTGTTGTCGATAGCGTCCATGGCGTCAGAAATATTTTTGGCAAGCTTGCGATACTAGTGATAATGTAGTCATGTACTGTATGCAGGTCTTTCTTTAGAAACGCTATCAAATCTGCTTCGGTAGTATCGCCAAGGTGAACATAACAGTAAGAATCACCACAGAATCTTACGATCCCGAACGCGACACGATCTTTCACGTATCTTAGGTAATCTCTCTTGTTCTAACGAGCACTTAATCTCCTAGTTCTTCGAGCGAGCACTTACGAAAAACAGTTACTATAGAGACATCGAGGCCAGAAAATATTTGCGGAAGATAATATTCTGGCAACTTGTCCATATCTCTGGCGAAAGGACATTTGAATTCCAAAAGAAGGATTGTATTTCAGTAAACCACTTAGCCGTTCGGAGTTAATCTGAAACCGTCTATTGCTTAAATGCAAAAATCATTGCCAAAGACTTTTTCGCCAGTGGTGATTTCTACGTATTTTCTGATGACTAGCTCAAAATGCGTTCCCGACAAACATAGCAAAGCTACTGCAGCAAATTTTTCTGTTGAAAAAGGACATACTCCATGGACTGTAGCCAAATCTGAGCTACCAGTTTTGGATGGGATAGTATGATGCCACTCAGGCAACGTTTTCTTTACCTGGTGTGCTTTTAAAAAGAGCTCTAAGACGACTTTCAGATCCATTGTTGATACAATATGCTTGCATTCAAATTGATCGTATACATCAATATTATTTTTATGTAATTTTATATGTTGGTAAGAAAACATGACTTGCATTTCAATTAGAGGATCTGTGTAAAACTATTCTGTAGAAGTCAAAACAATGTCTTGAGTTCTAGTGAGACAGTTTTGCACTCTGAAATATAAGTAACATAACAATTATGCCCTTTAAATGGTAATAGGTGACAAGGCAATTACTGGGGGCCAGAGATATGATTTCTGCAATGACAGATCGAGCTTTTCGTTAGCAAAGTTTGCAGACCAAAACCAGAACCCTGCAGAAAACGTTGCGTTCGTGTCAATAGCAGATAGAGGCTTCAGATAAGGTCTGCAAAGGTTCTACATCGATAAAACAAGGGAAAATCCTACCTTTGCGTTCTGAATAGCCTTTTTACCCGCTACCTCCTTGTAATAGAGGAATGCCTTTTGCGTCATTTGAGTGAACTCCGAATATAGCGAATTAATTAATTTCCATTAAAATTAATTTAACGTCGGCCACTGTTAATATGTTGCCTGTGCCCGAATTTTCCCTATCTATTTAAAGCACGGTAAATGAAATATGGGTAAACATTTTGACGTCACAAATGGAAACATTGTTACATGCATCCAATCTGAGCAACGTTTATATAAATAAATGACGGACGTACATGGTTTGCCTAGTTGTCTGCATAAAACCAGTCTTTTTCAGAGTCTAGGCTATTTGACTCCGATTGTGAAGAGACAAAGATGTTCCGAATAACTAGAACTGTACAAGTGGACTGATCCAAATAAGGCTGACTGTAGTAACATTGTTCCTCTCGCTAAAGATTACCGTGTGATCGCTGAACAGTTGGAATCCAGCAGCCGCTTATCAGCCACGTTGAATAGTCAAAGTGTGGTACTTTTCTAGATAGATACATTTTAGGCAATTAAAGAGGTCTTCAGATACAAACATCTATATTCACGCAGCTAGATGTATATGTACTATTCGAATGTTTATATACAGCTGACGTAAAAAAAATTCAAAAGCGCCAAACCAACTATACAAAAAGGGCCTGATCATGTCAAACAAACCATAAGGTGACTACACAACGACTTGTAAACTTACTGATTTAACAGAGAGTACTATATTGACTCTGTCTGATTTATAAGTTGTCTAACATTAATCCTTCAAATCCGATTATGAAATGATGTACATATCTACGGCATACTAAGCATCTAATGGTTATACCTTATTTCCTAGAATGATACTATTTGATGACCTTCTAGTCCGAGTTTCCTCTGACCTTTCCCAACCAGAGATAGACATGCCGAGTTTCCTCTGACCTTTCCCAACCAGTGGTAGACATTCCGAGTTTCCTCTGACCTTTCCCAACCAGTGGTAGACATTTTGAGTTTTCTCTGACCTTTCCAGTCCCGCGGAAAATATTTGGACAGTTATGTTGGAATGGCAAGTCAGAGAGCATCCCATATTAAAAAGCTTGTCTCATATCTGAAAGTGCACTGTAGCAGAATTCAAGGTCGGATTAAGGTAGTTTGAGGCCAAAAAGCAAATTTAAAAGCAAACCACCTCTCATACCATTTGTGCCCTCTCTGCTGGTGTGACCCATTCCGCCGATCCCTAATTGCATGAACTCGATAGAACGATGATTTATTTTCTCAGATATAACAACTAAAACGTGTCGTGTCACTTTAATAACCTCACACAAGAGCTAAAGTATAACGTATGCAATTGCTTGCACAAATGATCCAAATCAAGTGATCAACATTTCTCTTGACATCAGAGGTCCACTTAGTTTTAGTAGTTTTCAAATAGATGCTTGCGTTTAATCTTATGACGATGAATGGTTCCTATAGCTTTCTTCAGACATATTTATTAGAAATAAAAACACGCTATTTATCGAGAACAAAACAGCATCCAAAGCTTTACTATACGGGTTACTAAGCTGTTTCTCGCGAGTGAAAAAAAAATGACTTTATTCGAACCTTATCCTCATTTTTGTGTACACGTCTCAACCATGGTAAATCACGAATCATTTAGATCAAAAGTCGATAAGTCAGCGGATCCTATTTCATACTACCATTGATGATATAAATATCTCCAAAAATAAAACGCGCTATTTTAGGATTGCAATTATCACTGTAGGTGCTGTAGAGATGTCTATTGAGAAAATCACAGTCATAGATCAAGATGTAGCAATTTATGATTGGTTGACAACAGAAAAGACGTCGATGATATGAATAATGTTTAGTTTCTATACAGTGAACCCTTTCGAAATCTGAATACCTCGAGATCGAAATTTTGTTGGGATTCAGCAGTTTTTTCTTCATTAATACCATTAGTTGAAACCCCTTAACCCAATAAACCGAAATCTTTGATCCCAAATTTACATTTTACGTGTTAAAAAGTCCATAACACCAAAACTTGGGAATGTATTTTACCTGCTAATTTCCTGATATGCTCTGTATCAGATTGTGTACTGTAGTATGCTTCACGGTGAGAAAATAATTTTACAAGAGCAGGCAAGACTAGAACAATACATGACGCTGACAGATATTAGGTCCTACAATATGAATATTCGAAATCTTTTTGCACCAACAAAAAGAACCAACTGTTAAGACAAATTATTTATAACTAGACGCATGTAGATAAACAAAACAAATATTATGTATTACCTAACTGTGATTGATACTATTCGTGAACCTGAATTTTGAATGTACAAGGAGGATTTTGTTCTGTCACAAGGAGATATTTACCAGATCGCCATGAGCTTGACGGCATCAAAGTCAATTAAATAGTTTTCTTTGTAAGGCGACAAGTTATTCTTATCACCATGAGCTTGGCAGCATCAAAGCCAGTGAAGTAGCTTTGTATGCGTTATACTTGTCACCATGGGTTTCGCAGTGTCAAAGTTAAGTAGTTTTGTCTGTGTAAGACAAGTTATTTTTTGCAAATTACATCTTCGGTAACCTTTTACATGGAATTTATTGCAGTTAAAGCTCATCGTCTGCGTTAAATAAAGAAACATTTAAGCTTAGTGAATGGTATCAGTCAGGACATCCCAGGAAGAATTTCACTTACTGGATATATAATGACATGGAACACAAATGTGGCTTGTCAGGTCTGTATAAATATTTCCACATTAAATGCACATATCGGGCCGTACTTTAAGAACAACAGCACATGGTCTAGCCATATAAGTAAATACTTTACTGTCGTTTCTTACTTTAGCCGACCGCCATACTGAGGCAGGTCACAAGGATTGAAGTATCGAAGAGAATCTGAAATCTGATTCGTGTGACATTTGAACTCTCCGGAGGCTATTTTCAAAACCATCAAGTTTCAACCTTACAATTTCTTTCCAATTGTGTCTATCTGTCATTTCGGGATGTTACAAATAAATCCTGAAATTTCTTTACTGTATCATATAGATTTGAAATTAACCCAAAGCTTGATATGCATCTGCTCAAAATAAAGTGATATAACGCAATGATGAAGCTTGTTTAGTATGTACAGCATTAAGTATCAATACAGTCGGCGTGAAAACATTAAATTTCTCCTATCATCTTCCGATGGTGCTGATTTCCGACCTAGCATTCCAGGAGCAACATCTGATCTTAAATGTGTTGGGAAGCCTTGTCAATGTTTAGCTAAATACCTCAGAGTTTTATGCAATAATGACACGTTACTTTGTAAAATATTACACTATAATTCACTAACAGAAAATACTGAAGGAGATATTACCTTATCGATCACATTTGCGGCACTCAAAAGGTTTCAATCATCCAGTCATAAGTATTGTGTACATCAGGACTGACAAAATGCCTCCTTGTTGCGTTCCTGTGCCAATTTGGAACCATTCTGAATAATGCCCGTTGACAATGACTTTGCCATGAAAATTTATGTACACATTTATAAACGTCGAAAGGGATGTACATGTAATTCCCAATGTGAATAATTAAAAAGTAACCCAGTGTGCCACACAGTACTGAATGCCCTTTTTGGATCAAGAAAAGTAGGAAAAAAGTGAACGTTTAGTTACGTTATATTGGACTGATTGTAACAGCAATACAGTATGATCTTTTTCGCAATACAGTAAGATCTTTTTCCTCATTTTTACTTTGTATTCTAGGGAAATAAATTATTTGTTAAATTTTAAAAAGCTTGTTGTCTTCACTCTTTTCTGTTACTACTTTAAGTGCATAGACTCGTAACAGAAAATTGGGCGCTCGTACTTCGAATACGAATTTTGCTAAAATAGTTCAGAAAACTTTGTTTTTGAAATTTAAATTCCCCTAGTTTCGGAATTTTAAAATCCCAAGTATTATTTCACATTTCAGAAATTTTTAGTGAAGTCAGCAAGGTTTTAACAATGTCATCAAAAGATGAGATCTTTGTTTCAAATCCTACCATTAGCGGTTAGACTGTTTGAATAAAGATGAATTGTTTCAGCTTGCCAGAAAATATGATCTTTCTGGGGCAAAAGCTTCTTTAACGAAGCAAGAAATAAAAAAATATTTTTGTCGAATATTTCGTGGCAAAGAATATTTTGGATACAAGTGCTTTGGTTTTGATTAGTAAGTCTGTATCAGACTCTAACATAAAAATAATGGAATTAAAATTAAAATGCCAGATGGAAATAGAGTTAAGGAAGCTTGAAGTTAAGAAAGATAAAGAGGAAAACCAAATTCAGCTGGAGAAAGAGGAGAAACAGATGCAGTTAGGTAAAGAGGAAAGAGAGAGGAAAATGCTATTGGAGAAAGAGGAGGGAGAGAAACAAATGCAGTTACAGAAAGAAAAACAAATGCTGTTGTAGAAAGAGGAGATAGAGAAACACATGCAAATGCAGTTGGAGAAAGAGGAGAGAGACAGACGCAAATGCAAATGCAAAAAAAAAAAAAGAAAGACAGAGAATTGCAGAGAGAAAGAGCGAAGGAAGAAAGAGAATATCAATTTAGATTAAGAGAATTAGAGCTGGCAAGTGAAAAGCACATCCCCACTTTACATACAAATTCAAGTTTTGATGTTACTAAGAATATTAGGTTAGTGCCCCCTTTCAGAGAAGAAAAAGTAGACAAATAGTTTCCACATTTTGAAAACAATGGCTGAAAATTCGAAATGGCCAAGGGAGCATTGGACTCTATTATTACAGAGTGCACATTTTGGCAAAGCCCGAGATATCTATGCATCCCCGTCAGATCAACAAAGTGCTGAGCATGAAGTGGCAAAGGAATGCATTTTCAAGGGTTATGAGTTAGTCCCTGAGGCTTATGGACAAAAATTCAGGCACTATAAAAAGAAGCTGGACAAACTCATGTCGAATTTGCAAGAGAAAAAGAGCAGTTATTTGAAAGTTGAAGTATGAAGAAAGTTGATCAAGATTACAAAAATCTAAGACAACTCGTATTACTTGAAGAGTTCAAGAATTGCCCCCATAGTGACATTAAGATTTATCTTGATGAGCATAAGGTCGAAACCTTAAAAAAATGCTGCTCATACTGCAGACGAGTGTTCCTTAGCTCATAAAGTTTCTTTTGTAAGCAAGTTTTCAACTCAGCAGTCTTCTGATAAAAAAGTATTTCAGCCTAATACGAGCCCTTACAAATTTCAATCAAGCACAACTTTTAGAAATCATGTTTCTGATACGATTCTGATACGATTGATCAGAAGCCCTTATCTCTTCCTACATGTACCTATTGCAAGAAAAAAGGACACGTTATTTCTGATTGCTGCAAATTGAAAGATAAGCATCAGAATCAAGACAGATCTATCCCAAATGCTCTTATTTCTAAGAGGTCAAAGTCACGGTCGTGTATTGAAAGCAATACATATGTTTGGTCTAATAAACCCCAGTCTGATTTTATTATGAAGAATTATGAACCATTCATGTCGAAGGGTTTTATTTCACTCATGGGTGGTTCAGCCAGTCCCATCCCTATTAAAATTTTAAGGGACACAGAAGCTTCTCAGAATCTTTAATTATCAGGTACTTTGCCATTTCCTGAGAAGGCTTCTTCTAATGAGAGTGTTCTTATTCAGGGAGTAGAGTGCGGCTTTGCTAATGTTCCTCTCCATTGTGTAAATTTGTCATCAGACTTAGTCTGATGACCCGCGACAGTCGGAATAGTGCATTCTTTACCCAATGAAGGCATTAATTTATTACTAGGCAATGGCCTGGCTGCAGATCAGGTTGTGATTAAGCCGCTTGTAACTGACAAGCCTTTTCTGGACCAGAAAGTCGATCGTATTGATAAAGAATTGCCTTATTTATACCCAGCTTGTGCAGTTACTATTGCTATGGCAAAAGAAAGCTATTGAGAATGATGTAGATCAGGAATGTATTCATTTAGCTGACACATGCATTGGTCAGGTATTTGATGAGGTCACTTTCACTTCTTGTTTGGATCAATCAAAGGGAATCGATCAGTGATCCTCTTTTAACTACTCATTCTAATTATTCTAATCAGGGTAACAAACGACAATTCCTTGTCGTCGAACAGGAAAAAGATCCTGAGATCTCCTGTTTGTTTCAGAGAGTCATTAGTGAAACTGACGCCACAGAAGTACCTGTTTGTTATTTCATTAAAATGGGATTCTTATGAGAAAATTGGGACCACCCGAGGTACCTGCTGGTGACGAGTGGTCAGTGAACTATCAAATTGTAGTTCCCAAATGATACAGACAGGAAATTCTTATTCTGGCCTATGAAACTCCTTTAGCTGGTCATTTAGGGATTAAGACTTATCTCAAGCTCTTGATTCACTTCTATTGGCCAAAAGTTAAAAGCGATGTTTGTAAATACTGCTGATCTGGTCATACTTGTCAAGTGGTAGGAAAACCCAATAGAGAATATACCTAAGGCTCATCTGCAGCCTATTCCTGCATTTGACGAACCATTGAACAGAATAATGGTAGATTGTGTTGATCCGTTACCTACGACCAAGTCAGGTAACCAATACTTGTTGGCCATTATGTGTGCGTCACAAGATTCCCAGGGGCAATTTCTTTGAGGAATATTAAAACTAAAACAATAGTTAAAATTTTGATAAAGTTTTGTTTACTCAATTTGGCCTTCCCAAATCTGTCCAATTTGATCAAGGGTCAAATTTTATGTCTGGAATTTTCCAGCAAGTTATGTACGAATTAGGCATCCAACAATTCAAATCTTCTGCTATCACCCTGACAGCTAATGGTTTTTAGAAAGATTTCATCAGACTTTGAAAAATATTATTCGGTCATATTCTTTTGATACGGGTAAAGACTGAGATGAAGGCATTCATTTACTATTGTTTGCTGTTAGGGAATCAGTTCAAGAATCTTTAGGATTCAGTCCCTTTGAACTAGTTTTTGGACATACTGTGCGTTGACCATTGAAGTTGTTAAAAGATTATAAGTTGTCAAAGGCTTGTGAGGATGCAAAAACTAATCTGCACTCTACTCAGTCAAAAATGAAATTAAGGTCTGATAAAAATTCAAAGAAAATGAGTTTTTAGCCTGGTGATAGAGGTCTTGCTCTCTTGCTCATTCCACAAAATCCTCTTCAGGCCAAGTATTATGGTCCTTAGACAGTTGCAAAGAAGGTAAATAATTTAAATTACATCATAAATACTTCTGGGATGCGAAACCAAAACCAACTTTGCCACATAAATATGTTGAAGGAGTGTGTTGAGAGGGATAGCCAGGCTAATCATGTAATTAATTTATTTGCACTTGTCCCACTCATTGAGGATTTAAGTGAAGGAATGCAATCGGACTCTATTAATTTTGGAGTAACAAATCGTCGGAATTCAGAAATTATGAATAATCTGGACCAGAAACTTACACATTTGCAACAACAGGAAAGGAATGAACTTAAACAGTTATTATTTGAATATGAGCACTTATTTCCAGATGTTACTACAAGAACAAAAAAATCTATAATAACGTTGAAACTGTAAATTCCACACCTGTGAAACAACACCCATACAGGATGAACCCTCTCACACAGGAATGCTTGAAAAAAAGAAACTCAGTATTTGGTGGAGAATGATTTCAAAAAGCCGAGTGAAAGTGACTGGATTTCACCATGTATACTTGTTCCGAAGCCAGATAATACTTTCCGCATGCGCACTGATTATAGGAAGGTGAACAGTGTGAAAAAAACAGATTCATTTCCATTACCAAGAAGCGATGACTGCATTGATGAAATTGGAAATGCAAAGGATGCCACCAAATTTGACCTTCTGAAAGGATTTGGCAAATTCCACTGACGGAAAGGGCAAAGAAAATTTCGGCATTCGTGACTCCAGATGGACGTTATCAATATAAAGTGATGCCGTTTGGGATGAAAGGTTCCCCAAGTATTTTTCAACGAATAATGAACATGATTACACGTGGTCTAGATAATTGTGATGCTTACATCGATGATGTCATCATCTACAACGACACCTGGAAAAAAACACTTAGTCACAATTATGAAACTCTTTGACAGACTCACTGATGCAAGTTTGACAATCAATTTATCCAAAAGAGAATTTTGCCGTGCTTGTGTAACATTTCTAGGACATATCGCGGAACATGGACAAGTTAACCCTATAGATGCTAAGGTCAAGACTCTCTCCGAATTCTCTGTGCCTATCAGTATAAAGCAACTGATGCGATGTTTGGGTAAGGCTGGAAACTATCGGAAATTGTGTTCCAATTTTTCCTCAAATTAATTGCATTAGTTTTGTTTCTAAACGCAGTCTGTGATTTGTGTGAATCGTTTATTTCACAAACTAATAGCCTTGTAAATTATTCCTCTAAGACTGTAGTTAAAATAATGGCTTCTGTCACGAAATAAGGATCACAGTTAAATGCTGGTCTTCTGTCTTCAATGTAGCCCATTCCATCTTCAAATACATGCAGAGGAATCCGAATGCTAGCTCCTCTGTTGGCAATACCTGCAGAGAATTTTTCAAAGCTGGATGTCACATGAAGTCCGGTGAGAAGTAACATGTTATCGTTACCCTCCTTTGGATCATATACCTTCATGGGTCTTGCACACTGTTCGACGAATTTCTTGATGGCTTCCTCGATCGCTCTATTCAGAAAATGAGGTAACAACATGAATAAGGTTTCCAAATGTGAACTGTGACATCTATCGAATAACATCAAACATAATAAAATGTATGAAATGACGTCCAGCGTATATGCCCTTAGAATTCTGCATAGCAATATATTTATGAAGAAAGCATCATTGGCGTAAAATGGATTTGTTTTCCTATCCCCTCAAAGCACACTTTTTGCTGAAACAAAATCCACGTTTTCACTAAGGAATTATATTGATAATTAATTATTCTAATATTTGTTTTTTAATTTTCAAAAAAAAAAAAAGCTCTTACTTCATGCCCCCTGGTTCCCTCATGGTCTTTGTGCTATAGTTGGTGTGAGCACCTGAACCGTTCCAGTTACCTGTCATGGGCTTGGGGTCATAGGTCACAACGATACCAAAATCCTCTGCAACTCTCTCCAGAATGTATCTTGCAACCCATAACTGGTCTTCAACGTCGATACCTTCACAGGGACCTACTTGAAATTCCCACTATAATAATAAATGCAAATGTGAGTAAAGGATGGATTATAAAATAATGGGTTGAGGAAGGGTGGGAGGTATTTGGGGTAGTTTTATTTGATTTCGTGGTGTGTAACAGCATTTGTTAACACGTGCTAGACTATAATGACACTCAGTATATTTGGTGGAGGACGAATACAGGAAGACCACGGGAACGAAACACCAACCCACGGGAAGCTACTGGAAAGCTTTCTCACACACCCACTTTGATCGAGTTGAGATGTGAGCGTTATATGCATAGGCCAGCGCTTTAGACTACTCGGCCACCCTTGGCCATTAATAGGAGTTGAAACAAACTTAACGAATGAATGAATTATGGAAAGTTATATTAAGATTGATCTATAAATAGACGATAAAAAGTTCGGTCAACGAACGGTGTGCTTCTGAACGAAGTCAGAAGGTTATTGAGACTCCTAAATAACGTGCTAGTTTTTCATCACAGTAAATTTTGCCTCCAAGGTCAATAAAGGGGTTTCCCGAGTATTTCGATCTCTCTTCTTGTTTTAGCCCAGATTTAGGTCTGTAACTGCTAGCGCGAAATTTATCGCGTTGCAGTACCTGGTTTTACAACAGTACGCCATTGCATTGAGGGATTAAACAGTTCTTAACTCTTCATCTTTTAGAAATACATATTGTGAAATCAGTATTCTCTCTCAGAACAATTAAACTGGTAAATGAAACGAACTTGTAAGTAAACTTTTAATAATAAATCAACATTCCTTCTTACCTGAGATGGCATAACTTCAGCATTGCACCCTGCAATTTTGATACCCGCATACAAGCACGCTCTGTAGTGCGATTCTGCAACATCTCAACCGAATGCTCTCGTAATACCAATACCACAGTAGTATGACCCTGCAAAACGACAGGAGATAGTTCAGGTGAAAGAATGCGTGAAGTACGAAATAGCCAATTTTCCGATGACTGGAAGTGACGTATGATAAGAGTATCCAATATTTACTGCATTATTAAGAGAGAAATGGATCGAAACTTCTGTTCTTTTTGGGCACAAAAATAGATTTGGAAATTTCAACCCGAATATAAATAATTGGAGAAATCATTCTACTAATGTGCTAAGATACAAACTGGTAGCTCTACAAAACAAAGTGTTCATGACAACATATAAAAGAAAATCTGATACAATGACCCATCTGTGTGAAATAATCAGCTACAAGGTCTATCTTCTCAAAGATTTTTAAAATGGTTTACTCTAACTTGCATATAAACCTCTGCTAAAGGCACCAGTAAATGCTACAGATGCCGAGGAGAAAAGATTGCTTTATACCTTGGGAACGGGGAACCCGTTCTTTGGCCAGCCAAAAGGATATTTAGAACGGTCCAGCAAAGCGTATTCCTGTTCGATTAGAAACCATGGATTTGCTTTTTTCATGGTCTTCATACAGCTGTGCCTGTTGTTGGTTTCTGCAATGGATAAATGGCATGAACAAAATATATGATCATTTATACGGCGGAGATTATATAACTTGTTGTCTAAGAGTAGAAAACATTTGAAATTTTCAACAAATACTTTTGATGAGCGATTGCTTTGAAATGCTGGCAATGAACTCCTGAGAAGCAACGTGAAAAGTAAATGCATTATAACCGTTACGGAATTAAACGATCTCTAACGCACACTGGTCTACATAAAACATAAACGTTTGTTTGTAGGGTTTCTCTTATTGCATACAAGTGGATGTTAACATAACAATGACGGATTAAAACGACCAAATTACCTGCAGGAATTTTGTTGTATTTGTAAGCTTCACAGAGAACTAGCTTGTTCTTGCCTCGCCGAAAGGGATCTCTGAAAATGGCCACAGGGTGCAGATACATGTCAGAGTTTGATCCCGTCGCCTGGTACGTGCTCGTCCCGTCATAGTTCCAGATTGGGAAGTCTAAAATGACAAATGTAATTAAACATCACAAACTTTTATGGAAAAATATCTCTGTATTGCAACATAAGATCGAAGCAAACCAAACTGACCTTAGACCACCCCAAAAGAGGTAGATAGCGCTCAAATAGAGACAGATTTTCTTTTAAACACGCCAATATAATTTCGGAAAGGGGTTTGAACTCTTGCTCTGACCTGTTCTACATTAGAACTTAAAAGGTTTGTATCAATGTTAGGGTGTGTAAGTGTACAGGATCCCCCGCATGGTCAGAATTTAAGCAACAAAGTGCTTACATTAACACTTAAATCATTAAGATAGTGAGTGGGTTGGTGGGTGGGGTAACCTTAAACACTGTAGATATATATGCATTTAAGCGAATCCGCATCGTAATGTATTCTACTGAAGTTCAGACGTGTTAAGGCGTAGATTTACCTGTATGTATTAATATGGCAAGAATTTATCTGTATGTATTCATATAGCAAGGGTTTACCTGTATTTATTCATACAGAAAAGATTTACCTGCATGTATACAACGTACGGCAAGAATTTTCCTATATGTATTCATCTGGCAAAAATTCATGAGAGCTGATGTACTACAAACGTCAACGCTTCCAATTTTTAAAATTAATTTTACATTTCCACTTTGTAATCTGCATCACTTACAGGAGGAAATTCCGATCTTTCGGCTGTATTTACGTTGATATCAAGGTATCTGTGTTGCTAAGTGTTGCTAGGCGTGTTTTTGGTGAGTCAGGGTCAAGGTACTTTGTAAAAACAAGCCAATACACAACAATAATAAATCACCTCTAAGTAATTTGTTATCAAAAGCAGCTTAAAGAGGCATCTATCATCTTTCAGCGTTTGAGTATCAGTCACATACCGTTTACATCAGCATACGTTTAACTGGAGCATCTTCCTGAAGCATTTAACTTCAATTCATTCTTAAACAAGTTCTGCTGTTGCCTTTATCACACCCTATGTTATCATCTTCGTCTATGATATTTACATTCTGAAGTCTTTCAATCAAGTTAATTCCAGATATTGCTGTATTTGTTTTAAAGAGCACGCAAGTCGTCCATGATTTTTCACCTTCACAAGAATAGCTCAGCACGTCAAGGCAATGAATTGTTATTGGTTCAGCCTCCATGCTGTCCCAACAATCAAAAATAGTGTTACGAACTTATTTTTGTCATTACAAACTACATACCTAGAGCAATCCTCCAAATCTAATTACAAAGGTGTCCTTGTCAATACATACTCCATTCTGTGTCCCAACGTTATCCTTGTCATTTCATATTTAACATGGAATAGCAATCGTAAAAATCCCATCTTTAACAAAACAAAAAGAAGCATCAAAAGTATGGAGTACACCTTTAGTTTTCTGGAGACCTATATTTCATTAAAATTTCCTTTTCAGAAGATGGTACTTTCCCCTCAGTACGAGACGAATTCAGCATTTCGTGAAAACACGACATATCTGCATTTCATGTGTTGGTTGTTTTTTTTTATAGTTTTAACGTAGATTGAACAATTTTAGTCATATTGCTAGGGTGCCTACAATCTGCACTTTATTGTGATGCACTTGGGCATCATGCCGCAGACACATTGCATCATATCCCACCCAGTCACATTATCCTGACACCAGGTCAAACAGTCCTAACACTAACCTCTTCATACTGAGCGCCCAGCGTGGCAGCTGTTAGTACCATTTTTATAAATATTTGGTATGACTCGGCCGGGGTTTGATACTGACTTCCTGCATCCGTGGTAGACGTTCTAACCACTTAGGCCTCCTACTGGTAAGTTGTCACGTATTGTAGTTATTTGTATGGAATGTATATCAATTAACCATGCTTTGTTCCCTACTGACCCCCACCCATGCGCTGAACTGAGTCTTGGGAGTTATATCAAAATCTATTTAAAACGAGTAATTCAAAGTAAAATGCATGGTCAAATAATATTTAAAGATTTCATTGCAATTTGTAAATTTGAATTTTAATCTTTCAGGAATCCAAGGGAAGAAATGGAAAGTGTCACACCCCTCTTGCACATTTCTCACAAATTTGGTAAATTTCCATAAAAGCGGGCATGCTATGAACTCAGTTTCGCTTGGGGTGGGTGGGATGGCAGGATCTTTCGAGACTGGATATATTTTCTCTTAACTCTATACCAGCTTTTTCCGCTAATATTAAGGACATATAGTAAATGACCTTCACTATAAAACAAGGTGAGTAAAAGAAGTGAAAATAAAAAAACATGAGATGTATCCCACCAATATGTGAATTTGAGACGTTTAGATGCAGCTGCCATCGCCAAGGAGCAAGACATCAGACCGGCCTCAGCCAGTCTGCTCATGCCAGTCGTTTGAAATTTATCGCACAATACTATCCAACTTCAAACGTTCCGTGGTTTTCAGAACCGATTGACAGCTCCGGTGACCTAAGTGGTGAGAGTGTCCACCTCGAATGCTGGAGGTCACAGGTTCGAACAGGCCGAGTGATTCAAAAGACTTATAAAAAAAGATTTAAAAATATACTGGCAGCTGCTTTGTTTGGCGTTCAGCATTAAGAGGTTTGTGTTAGGACTGGTCGGGCTGGTGTCAGGATAATGTGACTGGGTGGGACATGATGCTATATGTCTGCAGCATGATGTCCCAGAACTAGACATCACAGTAGTAGATATATTAAAGGGTTCTGGACCAAACTGAGAATTCTCCTATAAAATTTTCTATCTCGTTATCTTATTCAGGAGCCATTTTCAGCTCAAAATAAGACTAAGAATATTTTATCGGAGTAGCCAGAAACCCTCATATGTCACATAAGTTTATACATGTTTTTTCAGTATAAATATTGAAGGGTTCTGGACCATAGATACAACTCCCCTAGTAAAACATTTTTTATGTACCTTATAAATTAGACATTTTTTGGTACCTTATAAATTAGACATTTTTTTGTACCTTGTAAATGTTTTGGGGGAGTTGTATCTCTGATCCATAACCTTCCAATCTCTCTACTACTGAAATATTTTAAAGTTTAGACAAAATTTTATATTGAACAATGAAATATTATATAAAATGTCTTATTATCCACAATCAATCCGACATGTTGGATTTGATCTGACAAACAAATTTTGTAAGAGATTTAATTCGATTAGAGCAGCTTCCAAATATACTGGCATAACAACTAAAATAATAAGCGACTGTATTAAAAAAGTTGGTTACTATATATCACCAAAATATGGTTGTTCGCAACTGAAAATGACGCACGAATAAGAGGTTGGGCAGATGATTTGATGACATTTGTTGACAATATAGCTGACGCACTTTTTGATAATGATATTTCTAAAGCTATACATAGATATAATATAAGATCGAAGAGTTTAGATATCGAATGCTAATATATTTAGACAAAAAATAAACAGCAGCGATGACGTTCGGTCTACCATTCCACTGGTGTCCCTTCATTACCGGTAAAGCCTTTGCTATAAGGTCCTAAGAGTCCCTTTTATAGACATACCCCCCAGCGAATTCTTAAATATACGAAACGAAACTTTTAGAAACTCAGAGGGCTGCCTATTTCAATGTAAAGACCTATCTTATGGTCCACGGGCATTCTTCATTGGTTAAGACCTGTCTTGTGGTCCACAGGCACCTTACGAGACTTTTTTTGTCCGGCGGACATTCTTTCTGAATGTCCTTGTTACCCTTCAGTGAGGTCACAAGGTCACGAGCTCACGTCACCCTGCTGTTCATTTTTGGACGATACAAACATATAGGACGACACAACACAACACAACACAACACATAAGACGACACAACACCTAAGGGACGGCACATACATAAACGGGGGATTTACCTCAGTTCAACAGATCTTGTACACTTTCCCCATGATAACCCTGAGGAGAGTGCAAAAGTACACCCACCACGTGGTTACATGGTGGGAGAGCGTATTTTTTTCTGTTGAACTTCGTACTCCCAATTATCTTAAGAAAAATTGGTAATCCAGAAAAATACCCACCAGCATATGCCCGTGATGGGAACCGAACCACAGACCTTCAGTACGAGAATCCAACATTCCTGCACTGAGCTATTAAATTCAGTTACATGTATACATTCAAAAAATTATTATATACTTGCCAGTTACCTGATTTTGAATCTGATTTTGGAAAATTGAATTGCGAAATCTGAAATCTTACATATTACCGTCTATTTATACAGAAAAACGAAGCTTTAGACTGCGCTCGTATATAAAGTTGCCAAATGCAGCATTTATTCTGCAATTTCCAACATTAATACAGCGGCTGTGTAAGACTCTGCAGTCTGAAAAATCGATAGTGGGTTTTTACCAAGCCTTATACAATAGCATCCAAGTGGAACACTGTTTCATTACGGCCTTAGATTCTAAGGTTTATGATTTTCATTGAAACAGACCGACAGACAAAACGAACTCACTAATACGTCTGGAAATCACTTGACAGACTTCTACAGTACTGTAATCTTGCACAGCGCTTTATTACAGACACACAGTCTGAAAATCAATGAAGTCTCTGCATTCCAGTACGGTCTTATATATTAAACAATTACTACAGCTCTACATTACAGACAAATGCCCTGCATTAACGAACCAATCTATGTTCGATAATCAAATACGATTTTAAAGTAGCTGGAACGGTATTATCTGCCTTCTAAAAACACGGACAGTTAAACCGAAGGAAGAAATGTCAGATATTGATAGGGGCCATACTGGAATATTTGGTCGCTCCAGGAAATATAAACATGTTCACAAGTATAAAAAAAACCATGGGATTTAATCGGAGTAAAAAAACAAATTCTGGGAAAATTGTTAAAAAAATCATCTGATGCCTAGTACTGGATTACTGATGTATTTGAACATAATGCCCAAGTGCTAGAGTATTAATTCCGTCTTTGCAATATCTTTTATCATCAACATTGCTCAGTCCACGCTTAATAATCGTATCAGTTTCAAGCTTGTGAAGATTGGATTTTATAACATTAGTTTTTATAAAGCTAACATTATTGTTTAACGCTGATTTAAAATCGTTAAATTTCATTCATTTTTTTTACATATCCACGAGGAATACCTTACGCTTTCTTTGTTAGTTTATTGTCATCGAGAATTACGGCATACATTTTACTTCGAAGTCCAACAAACTCTCTCACCGGCACAAACATAAATTCATCTTTCATTTTGCCAATAACTTTTTTATTAGCATCATCATGAATTCCACTACTTGTCTGATAAACTGATAAATCAAATAAGTCACGGCGGTTATAAATATCTTGATAGACATCTTCGCATTTTATATTATAAACTAGCGAATCTGTATCAGTAAATAGCAACTCCGAATCTGGCCACTGCATTTTGGTAAAATTATAGTGAAAATCGTACATCAGCCACTTTGATATATCAAGTACAGCTGCACCAACATATATTGCCTTATTTAACTTTAAATTTGTCTTTCGTCGTTGTATTGCAACAAGATTTTCATTAAATATTTTCATACTGACAAAGCCGTCATCGTTAACTAATTTATTTCTGCGATTTACAGCATTAACAATTTCAATATTTGCTCGTTTTCTAATGTTCTCCATTGTCTTTCCAAAAGCTGAGTTATTCATTAACTTAAAAGAGTTTTTCTCAAAGTCGGTCTTAGCAATAGCACGACGTTTAGTATTTAAGTCAATATAATCTGCCATCCACCTCGACTGATTAAATTTTAGCACACGATGGACTTTTCTCAGAATTAGTCCAGCATCTACTGCTTGTTTTAAATTTTTTGTAATGTATCACGTAATTTCTTTTATTTAGCAAATTTGGAACTAACTTATTAACAATGGAATTTTTCGCTGTTGCCATGGCTCGTTGCTCAGGTGATAGTAAACTGTAATCGATTATCATAGACTCTGCACAAAATGGGTAGTCATTATGTAGATCATGTAGCGAACTAAGGTAATCTAGATCAACTTCAACAAAGTATGAGATATCGGAAAAATTATTATTAATTTTTCTAGGTAAATCTTTTTCAGTTTCTTTAAGAAATTGATCTAGAATTATTCAATGAATTCCACCGCAAGGCATTGGCTCTGACATTGCCCAATCATACAAATTAACGCAATCTAGATAAATAATATGATTGGATGGGAGATTTTTATCATAATTTTTTAGATATTTATTATTAGCTACTGCATATTGTTTTGTTATGAGGCTAATTCCGCCTCTGATACCTTTTGAATAAAATTAAACATATCAACATCTGTCAAGAGATCTAATTCTATTTTGCTTGTTTTTTGTAGAGCGTCCCACGACAGCCCGGAAGCAGAATAACACCAACACGGATCCAGTCCATAATTTTTATGACTAACTTGACGAAAACTTTCGAAAACATCTGCTAGTAGTAATACATCTGTTTTCAAATATAAATCATGATAATCACCAAATGTTTTACAACCAAATTTATTCCAAATATCTTGTGCATATTTGTACTTGTCATCTGACACGCCTTCGTCTTTTAGCTGCGAGTAAAAATTTTCTTTGCCGGGCACAGAAGTTTCATCAAATCTGCTCCAGTCGTCGAGATACTCATATGGAAAGATCCTTTTTTTTGTTAGATCTACGTAGTTTTCACCGAAGCAACTTCGCAGATTATTAAAAGTGCTACAACCTTTTATGAGCTCATCCAATGGTGCTGCCATAAATTGCAGGCTGTCAATGAAACGCAATTTGCCAAGAGTAACTGACATATATTTTTCAAAATTATTTGGTATACATTTTATCTTATTATTTAGTTTTAGTTTAGATTTAACCTCAACATTGCCAAAAGCTTCTACAATGATATGACTCTCATAGCCGCGAAAGTTATGTAAAACGACAGGTATAAACTTTGGTGCATGAAATTTTAAATTACAATTATTATGAGCCACTCCACGATACTGGCCATTTAGATGACAGTTATCGCGCACTTTATCATGGACTCCGTTTGAGTCTACTAAAGATTTTTCGCAGATATAACAATCAACTGCTTCGTTAAATTCAAGTTGTTGCTTAGATGTTATTTTCATTAAAGCTGTCTTAAATGATTTGTTTGAAATTTTATTAACATCATCTATTAATATTTTTTAGCAGCCAAATTGCTGGACTTTCAGATTCACTATCTTTACATCTATATAACTTAATCAGACATGAAAACTTATCGTCGACGCAACAAACTACTTTATAAGCTACTCCGCAAGGGACATGTTGTTGTATTTTTCTTGTGCTTGATTTATTAGTATTATTTTCAGCGCCAGCCATTGGAACGAGTAGGCACTCGAATTCAGCATAAATAACGAAAGGTATATTTAGCTTATGATCATAAGTTTTAAATTTTAAGACTTTTTCTTTTTCGCTTGGCATTGTTATTCTTTGAACGTTAACACAGTATTTGAGATGTTCCTGTAGTTTTCCATCTCTAGAAAAACCCTGCAAACATTTGTAACAGAAATATTTCTTATTTTTATTTTTGTTATACTGTCTGCCAACTAAGCCGTTAAAGTTATTTATCCAGCAATAATGCCCCTTATAAAATAATAAATTTATTGTCTTTTGTGTAGCAGTCTCTGAAATATACCTTGGATAAACATTTTCTCGCTCATCTAGTCCGAAAACATTTACTGAAATATTGTTTTGTTTTACAAACTTTGGTATCTGATTTTCTGCCACTGGAAAAGTTATTCCGTTAAAATCTAGTTCATCTTTGTACGGCAGATATTTGTCAATTCTATCGCTGTGGTCACTCTGAGGATGTCTCTCAGACAAAATTGCCCAACGAAAACATTGATCGTCGTTCTTTTTGACATTTATACAACATTTTTTGTTTTTAATTTTTTGAGGGAGATCAACGTAAGAACTACCTCGCAGTACGTTATATTTTGCTGTGTGAATTAAAACTTCCTTTATCATCTCAAATTTCCAACCTGATCCTGATGAAGTAAATTCCTCCAATTTTTTTTTATTTCTTGGTGTATTTCATCGGCGACTGTGGCAATATTTTTTCCAGTTAATATGTTTCGTGATTTAGCTGTTAGAAATTGGTTCTGAAATTTCGCTGTCGGAACTTGTATTTTCAAAAATTATATCAAATATATCTTTTTCGATTGCATGCAACTTTGATAAAATCATATGATACTGAACTATTAGTTTGATACTTTTGTGAGCTGCAAGTTCTTGAGCTATAACTGGTTGTAAAAGATGAAATACATTTGTGGAGTTAAAATTTGCTAAAACATTTTGATTATCAAATTTGTAACTGTTGTCGTATCCGGAAAATGCTGTAGAAGTTTTTTCTGCTTTGATAATGATTTTTATAGCAATATCTCGAAATTTTAACATTATATATAGTATAGTTTATATTTAATTGAAAATTACGTAAAAATCAATTACAGATATAAAATCCTTATAGTATAATGTCAGAAATTCTGAGATATATGAGATTGACACCGGAAGAGTAAGAAATTTATCATGTTCATCCAAAGTACAACTTATATGCTGCAAATGCACTTGGTTCAGTTATTTGTATAAAATCTAGAACATCTGTAGGTAAATCAACACCAGCTGGAATTATAGTAAGTGTAAAAGGAGATTATACAGATATGACCGAAATGTTTAGAAAATATTTTGTTTATACATTATTTTGCGATGAAATTCCAGACGGACAAAGAGTCTATAGAGTAAATGGCTCAATTACTGATGATAATATCGAAAATGTACCATTACAAGATGAGTATCAACCTCATAAAGTATTTGATTTATATGAAGCTAATGATTGATCGTGGGATAATTCAACATATAAGAACAAAAAAAGTTGTTGGTTTTATGCAAAACAGCGGGTATTTGATGGCAATGATACGTGGAACTAAACTGATCAAGTTCATTATCAATCTCATCGCTTTATTTATGAAACTTTTAACGGTGCTATTTCAAATAATTTAGTTATGGACCATATAAATGGCATTAAAACAGACAATAGGACTGAAAATTTAGATTTAGTTACACCAAAAGAAAACACCAAAAGAGGAATTGGTTGTGGTAATAATTTTAAAAATCCTTAAAGATCGGTTATTTCAGTAAATCTGGAGACTGAAGAAGAAATGAAATTTAAATCAATTTATTCTGCTGCAAAGCATCTTAAAATTCATCCACAGCGAGTAAAAGATATCGCTGACGGCAAAACTAAATCAGCAACATCGACATCAACTTTTGACAGATTCATTTTCAAATACAGTGATTAATGATGTTTCGTAATTCTGTTTTGGTTAAGCAGCTGTGCGCGAACATCAAGATATCATCGCGATCAAATTTTAATGTTATAAATGCGTTATTATTAAGTTTATTTTTTCTGCTGCTGTTAGGAGAACTTTATCATTTTCGCCTTGCATTATATTCACATTAACCGAATAGGCGCTATAACCCGACAAATATTTTCGAACTGCTTCAGCTAGTTCTCTGTAATTTAATATATTAACTTTATGATGATATTTTACATCAGGAGATTTCGTTTCGCTTGTCATTATTATTATAAATGAGATAAAAATATATTATAATATGGATTTAATGAAGAGACTTGCTGATATATATGCTGACAATAAAATTGTCGGCGACAACTTTACTTCCAGGGATACAATCTCTGTCGATGTGGATAAATCTGCTGGTTATAGCGAAGATGATATTTTGTACAACAATGACGACGATGATGAAGTTGTTGATGTTGTTGATAAAAAAAAATTACAGCAGACCAACAACTGGACGATATAATGTTAAGTATCATATCGCTAAAAAAATAA
>JAECUM010015810.1:0-20008 GCA_016617855.1 Megalonaias nervosa | reverse complement strand
TTTTGTCGACGATTTAAAAATAAAATGAAATGAATTGTGATTGTAATGAAAATCTTTGTCTCGCACAAGATATAATTCTTACATACTGTCAATCTTGCAATCGCCGTGAGGTAATTGTCATCGGCATTGACATCCACAAATGTATTGGAAAATTACCAAAACCAAAAGGAGGTTGGACATTGCCTGGCCACAAATATACCGGACCATACAATCCACTAGACAAACAGTTAGATGAAAACGATAATCCATTACCAGGACAAAAGCCTTATAATTAAGTTGATGCAATAGCAATGCGTCTTGATATTTGTTATCGTGATAACGAACAAGATAAGTCTGGCTGTGATAAGATAATGCTAGACGAACTACATGATATGAAACCTGTAAATATGAGAGAACGATTTGATAGAAGGTTAGTTCAAGGAATGATAGGAACAAAATATAAATTAGGTCTTGGAAAAGAATTGTATGATGATCTCGCAGCTGAATTACATAAACCTAAAAATGTTTCCGCGACGTAAAGTTCTCGCAAACGCCGTTGACGATATCTGGGCGATAGATTTAGTTGATGTGTCAAATCTTGCTCAATTTAACGATAACAAAAATATCTTTTTAACGTTATAGATGTTTTTAGTAAATACGCGTTTAGTGTACCTGTTTCGGATAAAACTGGAACATCAATGACTGATGCGTTAAAACAAATAATAACAAGTACAGAAAGAAAACCAAACAGAATTTGGACCGATCATGGAGCAGAGTATTTTAATAAACATTTGAGCAGTTTCTGGAACAAAATAACATAAAAAATATGTTACGGGAAACGAAGAAAAAAGCGTTGTCGTCGAAAAATTTAATCGCACACTAAAGGAGTTGATACATAAACATTTGACAGTTAAAAATACAAATAAGTATATTGATAATCTACAGCAGATTGTTGATAATTATAATAACACGAAGCACAGATCAATAAAAATGTCACCAAATGACGCAATTAAGAATCCGATTCTTGCCAATGAAAACATGTATCTCAAACATAAATTTAAAGTTGGTGATAAAGTCAGAATTTCTCTGATGAAAAAAAAAAAAAAAAATTTGAAAAAGGATTTACTCCAAACTGGAGCGAAGAAGTATTTGTTGTTGATAAAGTTTTACTGGCAATACCTGTAACATATGCGCTAAAGGATCTAGCTAGATCTAACTGGTAGTTTTTAGGACCAGAAACTACAAAAAACTGAGCAAGATATATTTGTTATCGAACGAGTAATTACAAAGCGTGGTAATAAAAGCCTTGTCAAGTGGCACGGTTATAGCGACAAATTTAACAGCTGGGTTCCAACCAAACAAATTATGAAATAATATTGTTATAAATTTTCTCGTTCTTACGTTAGACTGATTTACATTTTATTGGTTTACATAACGATATTAGATATTGTCTGCGGTCGTTAGAAATCGTCATTAGGTTAAATATCTTGACAAATATAAAATCGAATTTTATATTTTTCTGTCGGTCTGGAATTCTAATGTTTAAAAACGGTTTTATCAGCCGCCAAAACGAATGATTTTCATCTACTGAAAAATTAAATTTCAAAATTTTCTTTGTGATGTGATATTTTACATTATATCTGCCAGTTGTCGGTCTGCTGTAATTTTTTTTTTATCAACTACACCTACAATCTCGTTTTGTTCGTCATCGTTGTTATGCAGAATGTCATCCTCTGTGTAATCAACCGAGTTGTGTTTATCTGCGACTATAGCATCTCCTGTTGTAAAATTATCGTCCTCGATTATATCAGCAAGTCGTTTCATCAAATCATATTATAATATATTTTTATCTAGTTTATAAATAAGATGACTAACGAGATAAAATATCATCAGAAAGTTAATATATTAAATTATGGAGAATTAGCTGAAGCAGTGCGAAATGTTTTTCGGGGTATAGTTATTATTCTGTTGACCTTATTATTATGCAAAGCGATTCTAATAAGATTCTGCTAACAGCGGCAGAAAAAATAAACTTAATGACAGAACATTTATTACACTAAAATTTAACAAAGATGATGTTTTAATGTTTGCTCATAATTGTCTTACCAAAACTGAGCTAGAAAATATAATAAATCGTCATATTTGAAGATGATTCTGTCAAATGTTGATTGTGATGTTCCTGATCTTGTTATTCAATCTGCGACATATTTTATTGTTTTTCTACAGATTTTAAAATGTTTTGCCGCAGCTGTCATCGAAGAAAATTTTAGCTCCTCATTTGTTTTCAGATTTACCGCAATGACAGGTTTTACAGGACATCTAAAATTTTACCCATTACAACCTCGTCCTCGTCTGCTATTTCCTTTTGGCGTGACAAGTTCGAGGTTTTCTAGACGATTATCTGTTTTAATACCGTTGACGTGGTCTACCACTAAATTACTGGGTATAGGTCGGTTAAAAGTTTCGTAAACAAATCTATGGCTATAAAAGCCAATTTCATCTGTTTTTGTTCCTCTAACAGTTATTCTAAGATAACAACTGTTGTTCATAAAACAAACAGCTTTTTTCGTTTGGAGATTTCGAATAATTCCTTTATTCGCCTCGTAAAAATCAAATACGGGATGAGGTTGAAATTCACTTTGTAAAGACAAGTTTTCAATGTTATCATCAGTAACCGCGCCGTTGACATGATATACTCGTTGTCCTTCTGGAATTTCATCACAAAATAACTTATAAATAAAATCTTTACTAAAGATTTCAACTCGCTCGGCATTATCACCTCTTACGCTTGTCCTGATTCCAGCTGGTGTTGATTTACCAAACGGTTGTCTGTATTCGACATGTATCACCAACCCTAACATATTTCCCGCGTACGAGTTATACTTGGGATGAACATAATATTATTCTTGCTCGCTTGCGCTTGTTTCATTATACTATAAGTATTTTTTATCTCTAATAGATTGTTCAACTAGCGCATGCGCAGTGTGCAGTGAGATCTCGATGGAACAATCATTTAAATATATAAAATGTTATATAAATATAATGCCGAAATTGCGAGATATTGCTAAGAATGGCTTTATAGGAGAACCTACAAAAATAGCCACTGCTTTTGCAGGATTTGAAAACAGCTATCGGTTTGATAATCAAAATATTTTAGCAAATTTTAACTCTACAAATTTGTTTCATCTTCTGTATCCGATTGCAACGCGAGAACGTGCAGAAGTATCAAGCTAATAGTACAGTATCATGTTATTTTATCAAAGTAATATCCACTTCAAAAAGATATACTTGATATAATCTTTGAAAATGTAGATTTCATCAACGAAATTGCCGAACCATATTTAACGGCTAAATCACAAACAATATTAGCTGGAACAAATATTTCTCAGTCGCCGATGAAATACATCAGGAAATAAATAAAAAAATTGGAGGAATTTACTGTATCAGGATCAGGTTGGAAATTTTAAATGATAAAAGAAGTTTTATTTCACACAGCGAGATATAACGTACTTCGCGGTAGTTCTTACATTGATCTCCCTCAAAAAATTAAAAACAAAAAATGTTGCATAAACGTAAAGAACTTTGTTAACAGATGTTTCCAGTGGGCTATTCTTTCTGAGATGTTTCCAGCAGAAGTAAATGCTGATCGCGTTGAGAGGTATTTTAGTCACGTATCAAAATTAAATTTTAATGGCATTTACTTTCCAGTTGCAGAAAATCAAATACCAAAGTTTGAAAAGCAAAATAATATTTCAGTTAATATATTTGGTCTTGACGAGCGTGAAAATGTTTATCCAAGGTATATTTCAGCATTTGCTACACAAAATACAATAAAGTTATTATTTTATAAAGGACATTACAGCTGGATAAAAAACTTTAACGGCCTAGTTGACAGACAATATAATTAAAATAAAAATAAGAAATATTTTTGCTACTGTCGTTTGCAAGGTTTTTCTAAAGATGAAAAACTGCAAGATCATCTTAATACTGTGTTAAACTTCAAAGAATAACAATGCCAGGAGATAAAGAAAAAGTATTAAAAGTTAAAAATTATAATCATAAATTAAGTATTCCGTTTGTTATTTATGCTGATTTCGAGTGTCTAATTGTTCCTGTGGCAGTCGCAGAAAATGATCCAAATAAATCAAGCACCAGAAAAATACAACAACATGTTCCCTGTGGAGCAGCTTATAAAGTAGTTTGTTGCGCTAACGATAATTTTTCAAGTCCAATAAAATTGTACAGATGTAAAAGTCCTGCCGTGTGGTTACTAAAAAATTAATAGACGATGTTAATAAAATTTTCAACAGATTATCTAAAACAGCTCCAATAAAAATAACATCCAAACAACAACTTGATTTTGATGAGGCAGTTAATTGTTATATCTGCGAGAAACCTCTGCCTGAACAAAGTTCAGGCGATAAAGTGGGCGATCACTGTCATCTAACCGGCCAGTATCGCGGAGCAGCACATGGCAATTATAATTTGAAATTTCATGCGGCAGATTTTATTCCTGTTGTTTTACATAATTTCCGTGGTTATGATAGTCATATCATTGTCGAAGCATTTGGCGATGGGGACATTAAATCTAAACTAAAATTAAACAATATAATAAAATGTATTCCAAACATTTTGAAAAGTATATGTCAGTTACGCTCGGCAAATTACGTTTCATCGACAGTCTGCAATTTATGGCAGCACCATTAGACGAGGTTGTAAAAGGTTGTAGCAGGTTCAATAATTTAAAAAGTTGCTTTGGTGGAGACTACGTCTCTCTGACAAAAAAAAAGTGTCTTTCCGTATGAGTATCTCGGCGACTGGAGCAGATTTGATGAAACTTATCTTCCTAATAAAGATAAATTTTGCTCTCAGTTAGAAAATGTAAACATTACAGATGACGACTACAAATATGCACAGGAAATTTGTAATAAATTTAGTTGTAAGACACTTGGTGATTATCATGATTTATATTTGATAATAGATGTATTATTACTTGCAGATGTTTTTGAGAGTTTTCGTAAAGTTAGTCATGAAAATTATGGATTAGACCCGTGTTGGTATTATTCTACGCAAGGATTGTCATGGGATGCTCTGCTAAAAACAAGCAGGATAGAACTGAATCTCTTAACTGATGTTAATATGTTTAATTTTATTGAAAAAGGAATTCTCAGTGAAATTAGCGTTATAACAAAAACATATGCGGTAGTTAATAATAAATACTTAAAAAATTACGATAAAAATTTACCGTCAAATTATATTATTTATCTGGACAATAATAATTTGTATGGTTATGCTATGTCAGAGCCAATGCCGTGTAGTGGATTTCATTGGATAACTCCAGGTTAATTTCTTAAGAAACTGAAAAAGATTTACCATAAAATGTCAGTTATTTTGTTGAAGTTGATCTCGATTATCCTAGTTCGTTACATGATCTACTTAACGACAATCCGTTTTGTGCAGAGTTAATGATTATCGATTATTGTTTATTATCGCCTGAACAACAGGCAATGACAACAGCAAAAAATTCGATTATTAATAAGCTAGTTCCAAATTTGTTAAATAAAATAAATTACGTGATACATTACAAAAATTTAAAACAAGCTGTTGATGCTGGCCTAATTCTAAAATTAATCAATCACTGGATGGCAGATTATATTGATTTAGATAGCAAACGTCGTGCTATTGCTAAGACCGACTTTGAGAAAAACTTTTTCAAGTTAATGAACAATTCCGTGTTCGGTAAGACGATGGAAAATATCATAACGTGAGTCAATATTGAAATTGTAAATGATGTAAATCGCAGAAATAAATTAGTTAACGATGACGGTTTTGTCGGTATGAAAATATTTAATGAAAATCGTGTTGCAATACAGCGACGAAAAACAAACTTAAAGTTAAATAAACCAATTTATGTTGGTGCAGATGTACATGATATATCAAAATGGCTAATGTACGACTTTCACTATAATTTTACCAAAAAGCAGTGTCCAGATTCGGAGATGCTATTTACTTATACGGATTCACTTGTTTATAACATATAATGTGAGAATGTGTATCAAGATATTTATAACAATAAAAAATTATTTGATTTATCGGATTATCCAAAACGTAGTGGATTTCATGATGATGCAAATAAAAAAGTCATCGGCAAGATGACAGATGAATTTATGTTTGTGCCAGTTAGGGAATTTGTTGGACTAAGAAGTAAAATGTACACCGTAATTTTAGATGACAATAAACTGACAAAAAAGCAAAAGGTGTTCCTCGTGGATAAAAAAAAGTGTATGAAATTTGATAATTGTAAAGCAGCGTTAAACACATGCACTAATTTTATTAAAACAAATGTTATCAGAACAAATCATTACAAACTTGAAACAGATACAATTATAAAACGTGGACTAAGTAATTTTGATGATAAGAGATATTGCGAGGACGGAATTAATACGTTAGCTTTTGGACACTACGCAATTTTGTCATCAATTTATAAATAATGTTCCAAAATTTAACATTATCCGACTGAGTTAGTAGCAAAATTAAAAAAATAATGGTTAATGGCCAGCAATAAACAGTTGAATTTAATGATGAAATTTCAGGTATTTGTTTTAGTAAATTTGATAAAACTCTCGCTTAATAAATCAGATAACAGCAAATATTTTGATTATCTTGGAAAAGTTGAGAAATGAGCTTATGCTGAAATACGATAATCTTCATTTTTTAATTTTGGAAGGGTACTCTCCCTGTTGATCTTCTCAAACCATTTAGGGAGGCCCTCCTGCCCTACATGTAAAAGTTGTGTTATTGTATATGTTTATTTCCTGTATGTTTGTGTGTGTGTGATTATGATTTTTAACGTAGCTTTAGCAATTTTTCAGTGATAGATAGATAGATAGATAGATAGATATAGATAGATAGATAGATAGATAGATAGATAGATAGATAGATAGATAGATAGATATTAGTATAATTATTACTTTTTTTAATTCAATACATTCATCTTTTTCTAGGAGATAATTTTCCTGTTCTTCTTTCTTGTTTCGCCTTTTTGCTTTTCTTTTTTCTCATCTAATTTCTCTCTCCGCTACTGTTTCTGTCAGGTCACCCTTTTGTGTTTCTGTTTTGGTTCGTCTTATTCCTAAAGGTAAAGCTGTCTTAAGAGTTTGATTTGCGCCTTGTTTGTTTTCTGGTAGTTTGGTTTCACCTCTTTGATTTTCTCCTGTACTTCTTGTTTTATATTGTAATAGCCTCCTCTTGTGGATTTAGTGTTTGTTGTTGTTGTTATTTTTCCATCTGCTTGGTTATTATTTCTTGTGTTCTAGAGTTCGATTGTTGTTTTTTGTTGTTGTTGTTCCATCATTGGCCTTTTCTCTTCTGCTAGGTTCACTTCTTGAGTCTCTTGATTTTTGGGACTTCTTGTTTCATGTTGTTGCTGGTGTTGTTGTGGGATGTGAATTTGTTCACCTGTTTGTTGTTTTCTTCTTGGTGCTGCCTTGCTGTTGTTAATATAGGTGCTTTGTTCAGAAGTACTCTGTTTGTTGTTTGTTCTATTATCCTCTTGTGGATTTAGTATTTGTTGTTTTAGATTTATCTGATGTTCGTTCTCTGTGTTTGGGAATATGGTTGTTGTTGTTACTGCTGTTGTTTTCCTAGAGATCGATTGTTGTTCTTGTTGTTGTTGTTGTTGTTCCATCATTGGCCTTCTCACTTCTGCTAGAGTCTCTCCTGATTCTCTTGATTTTTTGGACATTTGTGTGGAGTATGTCCTGTTTGTCCACATCTATTGCAAGTTCTATGATATATGTACCCTTTGTACCATGTTTTTGTTAAAAATCCAAATAAGCAAAAAGCTCTTTTTACTTCTCTCAGTTTGCTCTTTTCAATTTCGAAGATCCGTGCTCCATTGTAAATTTTTGATAGGGGAATAGTATCCAATCGTGCCGATATGACCTTTATGTTAAACTTTTCCTCAAACCTTTCTTTCGTAGCTTGCAACGGTATTTCAAGGGGGATGTCAGATAGATGTAATTCCCCGGTTTGTTTCTTGATTTTCCGCCTGATTGGTGTTGGTGTTTTTACTATTACTGGTAGTCCTTTAATTTGCATTTCCCCGTACGGTAATATCGGTTGTGTTCCCGTTGGTCTCAGTATGTATCCTTGATATCCCTTCCGGTTGATAGAATACGTTTTATCGACATTTTCCGAATTTAACACCTTGAGTGTAATCATAATATCTGCTGTTCCTGGTATTCTATCCCTTGGTATGTTTGACATATCTAATTCTTGTGTCCCTTCTTGGTATAAAAATTCTATAAATGAACCTTCTGTTGTCTCTATTCTTCTTATTTTAAAGAAATTCTCTAATTCTCTTGTAATCGCCTTGTTGGCTTTGTGCACCGCCATTTTCTCTCGTGCACTTCGCTTCTCTTGTGAGTTGAGTTCACTGGTCATCTTTTTCCGTAGCGTTCTGACTGTAATATTTTTGTAATATTTTTGTTTCTTTAGTAGTTTGTTTCTATTTCATGATCCTTTGTCCATTAGTCCATTAAGTCTCTAATCTTCATGATCCGACCAGTCAAGAAAAATACACGAAAATAAATATTGACCTAAACCGGTCGAAGATTTTTGCCAAAGGTAGTAAATACATTCTCACCAGGATAGCAATGAAAGAGTTATTTGAATGTCATCGAAAAGTAAGCGGAAAAATTAAATTTTATTTATATAAACAAGATAATGAATTATTTCTAATATGTACTGTTGATAAATTAATAATAGGTAAAGAAGCTCTTTAAAAAGGAAATAACTCTGTCTGTCTTCCTTGTATTTTGGAGAGAGATAACTGATAGGTTGTCTCCCTTGCATTTTATAATAAATAATTATATTTTTATATACTAATAAATATCTTTTTTGTTGTTCTCAGGAAACATTGTTTTAATGATTTTGTTAAGCTTCTTGCTTCTTTCAGAATTTTTCAGAGATAACTTTATAATAATTTTTGAAAAGTATATTTGTAAGTAGAGTCCGTAGCGCAAGTGTTAGAGTGTTGAATTCTCGTACTCGAGGTCTTGAGTTCAAATCCCGTGACCGACACATTGTCGACGGTGAGCGTTATTGCCAAAGTTTTCTAATAATAGTGGGGGGCTCCACCCCAAGGGATTTCATGTACACTTCCTCAACACGTGGTGGGTGTTGTTTTTCACTCACCCCGGGGTTTGATATGGGGGAGTGTACATGAAATTAAAAAACCTAGACAACTCTCTGAATTTCTAAAATTTCGTTTCGTTCATTTAGGAATTCGCCGGGGAGTGTGTTTATGAAAATTGGAGCCCCTCAAAAATAAACAGTAGGGTGATGTGAGCTCTTTAACCTTGTGACCTCACTGAAGGGTACCCCACACAAGGACATTCAGAAAGAATGTTGCCAGAAGAAATATTCTCATGAGGTGCCTGTGGAAAGAAAGTCCTTAACAACAACAACAAAAAAAAAGTGCCCCATATCCGTGATAAGAAAGGAGGAAGGACCTAATGGTAAAGGATTTACTGGCAATGAAGGGACCCCGTAGAATGGTGACCGATCATCATCGCTGCTGTTTTTGGGGGTTTTTTTAATTATTTTTTAAATTCAACATGACGGATGACGGTTATAGTAGTACATGTAAATGAGCTTTTTTCTATCTCAGAGACCTTTACCTCGACTGATAAATATTAACATAGAAGCGTTTTGGAGGGGAAAGGGGGTCTCTGAGAAACCTCATTTACGTATACCCCGTCCTTGTCATATAATTAAATCAGCTTTTAACTGATGTTCAAAATATCTTTAAAGTACATGCGACTATTTCGCATTTTTTGAGCAAATTACTGAGACTTCCAAATTTTATATACGAGTGTTACATTACAGTTTTATTACGATTGTTACATTTTACAGTATTATTACGAGGAGGCTAGCATTGTAATGTTTCAGAAGATGCTTAGTCACTCAGTAGCTTAGCAACACAGAGACACTAGTTTTATTAGAAGATTTGCTGAGAGAAAAAAAGCAGGATGAAAACATAGGACTGTAACATGGAATGTCATGCTTCATCAGTTGGACTGATAGAATAGGGGAGTTTTTAAAGCGGGGTTTGTCAAATGCGAACTTCAGTTTTGTTTTTGAAACTAAAACTCCTCATGCAAAACAAGACGCAGGTGCAAAATTATACTTACATATATAATATTATCACCGGCGTGATCGATATTCTCTGCACGTATTGCATGCCACTTTAATAGCTAAGGATCAACAGTCTAGAAATATTTGCAATTCAAAAGTACTACGAACTGTTGACTGTTGGCACTGTTCGAAATAGGAATTTAGGGAAGACATTAACGTAGAATTATTTCATTCACAAGTTGTTGTAACTGCGATTCACGTCATTATTCTCGTTGTTATCGACAGCGGGATCATTATCATTTGGTGACATTTTAATAATTCAATGATACTGACGACAATAATGGCATGGATCGTCTATGCAACAACTAGCTAAACATCATCATTTATGATGATCCATGTTATCTGTTGTCGTCGTCAAAAATCGCCATTATCTTTTTACCTTCTCTGAGTCGTCGTCATCGTCGCTGCAGTCATTTTTGTAGTATAGACCAGACTAATATGTACCATAAAGTTGCTAATAAAAAAAATAACAGCAACAAAACGATCCCCCTCCTACTGTTACAACTAAATTCAATCGGTCCCAAATTCAGCTATTACAGCGGACCAAGAAGTAGAGTCTTGTGCGTCCAGGGAAAGATAACCATCCATTACAATTTACGTTAAAATTGTACTGTTTTAAAGCATGCCATTGATTAAAGGTGTTGGAGTTACGATGACGATCATTTCAAAGTTGCCCTTGTAATATTAGGAAATGAAACAATTATTTGTAGTTTAAATTTGTTGCGAAGCAACCATAAACACACTTTCAAATCGCTATAATTTTGAAACAGTCACAAGGACTGGGAGAATGAGAGGTCTCTGACCGGCAGGCCATATTCTCTAAATCATTGAACTTTACGGATCTACTTGAGTTTGTTAAATAGAGATATACAGGTTAAGTAGATGGCAAGATAAGCTAAGCAATAAACGGGAGAGTAACCGTGTCGAAAAGTGGAACGCTGAAATGGTTTTATCAAACAGCAACGTGAGATATATATATATATATATATATATATATATATATATATATATATATATATATATATATATATATATATATATATATATATATATATATATATATATATATATATATATATATATATATATATATATATATATATATATATATATATGTTCCACATATGTAATTGAATTGCTTGTATGTTAGTTTTAAAATTCTTTTTATTTTACTTTTGTTTCATTACATTTTATTGTAATGATTATTTCCATGGGATTCGAAATTCTTTTTCAGTAATTCGATATTTTCTTTTAGTAATTGTTGTTTATCTAAGACGTAAAACGTGTTACATGAGAATTATTTTTAGTTAACCTAGTTCGTCTTGGGTTGGGAAGTTCGTAAACAGGAAGTTAAAATGATTGGTCAGTATCAAGGCCATACTTTGCTTGCGTGATCACCATGTGTAAACAACGTTTTTTTATTATTGGTTCTTAATTGGGGCTACACGGGAGTATGTGATAAATGTCTTGTAGTAAGAGACCACATGACCCATCTCGCGAGACTGAAATGATGTTTTTGGGGTTTAAATACGCATTCTTAATATTTTTCTGGGAGAGTCGTTTTAATATCTTGAAGGAACAAGGTGTTTTTTTATTTCTTGCCAGATTGTTTGTTTTTCATTTGTTTTTTGGATTTAATAATTTCTTCTCTAGGAAATTCAACAAGTGGACTTTTTTTTATAAAAAAAATTCTTAAAGATATTCATGGAAATTAATTCTGGAATTATTCGGAAACAAAAACTGTAATTCAATTGAGGAATTGTTGATATTCGTATATGGACCACATCTGACGTCATCGCCTTCCATATTTGTATGTCGTCGAGATTCTAATCTGGATTCTAAAAGAACTATTTAGTGATAGGACTTGTATTTTTCATTCTTAGGATTAAATTTTGGATTATATTCACAAACCGTAAGTCTTTTTTTCCAATTTTTACATTGTTTTCTAGGGAAATAAATTATTTTGTTAAAATATGCAAAGCTTGTTGGCTTTCACTCTTTTCTTCCCGAGTAAGAGCCCTTGTCACGTAACATATATATATATATATATATATATATATATATATATATATATATATATATATATATATATATATATATATATATATATATATATATATATATATCTTCCCACTCATCCATGTTCCCAACTCCCATCAATCCCACGTAAAAAGGACAAGATAGAACAAGGCCAAAATCAAAGGTTTACCATGCGCTTGAGCTAATAAATTTCCTTTAGTCAATTATGCCACAACTTAATTTTCATAGCTTGTTTAAACGAAATAACAGCTTGTTTAAGAAGATAATATCTTGCTCAAACACAGTAACACCTTGTTTAAACGTTTAGAAAGATATGTTAAAAGATTATGTTTTAGCGATCAATCGAATAGTTTTCAAGGTAAAATATTTGGTAGGAAGTCCTGGGTAATAATAGCTACCCTCGTATTCTGTAAGGATATTATATGCGAGAAGTTAAATTATGACATGGCCTACTGAAGATGAGGTTATACACAGGTACATAGATAAAATATGACATGGCCTACTGAAGATTACGTTATACGCAGGTACATAGACAAAATATGACATGGCCTGCTGAAGATAAGGGTATACACAGGTACGTAGATGAAATATGACATGGCCTGCTGACGATAAGGGTATACACAGGTACGTAGACAAAATATGACATGGCCTGCTGAAGATAAGGGTGTACACGACACACAGACAAAATATGACATGGTCGACTGAAGGTAAGGGTATACACAGACACACAGACAAATTATGACATGGCCTACTGAAGATAGGGGTATACACAGACACACAGACAAGATATGACATGGCCTACTGAAGATAGGGGTATACACAGGCACACAGACAAAATATGACATGGCCTACTGAAGATAGGGGTATACACAAGCACACAGACAAAATATGACATGGCCTACTGAAGATAAGGGTATACACAGGCACACAAACAAAATATGATATCGCCTACTGAAGAAAGGTATACACAGGCACACAGACAAAATATGATATCGCCTACTGAAGATAAGGGTATTCACAGGCACACAGACAAAATATGACATGTCCTACTGAAGATAAGGGTATACACAGTGTAACGGGGGGCTTTAAAACAATAAAGCCTCTTTAATTGATTTGGCGATCGTTAACTAGGGGATGACCTCCCACGGTGTTATTGCCCAGTGTGGACGGATAGATGGAACGTTAAAAGATAATTCAGCAAGGCTATTGGAAGAAATAAACAACTACGAGCCCCCTTTACCAATAAATAAAAATAAATTTAATTAATTATTACATAACCAAAATTTCACTTTTCAATCCAACAGATTTACATTGATGGATTTTAGTCGCAATGTTCAATTTACATCATGTTACGAGTGGTGAATTAGAGAGTACAACTTCCACGCTTGACAGCATCACCTGGCGTCTCTCTCCTCCTCTCTTGTATTTCCACGTATAATGTGTACGCTTTGGTCCCCTTTCTGACCCTGATTATTCCGACTTCTCTTAGATGCCGACTTCCCCCTCTGACTGACCCATCGGGTTTTTCTTTTCTCTTTGGAGGGTATAAAACTGTTCCCTTAAATACAAGAGTATGGTTCAAGCTAGATATGTTTCACCACTTATCTATATATCTCTTGGTTCGTATGCAGATTAGCGATTCACACTGCATAAAATCTGACATAATGTGATCTTACAAAAGTCCGTAATTTGCATAAGATACAACCGTTATATCTAGTACAAATGACCTTAGCTCGACAGTTCATTGCCCTCGCCTCACGGCAATTGATTAGAAATTACCACGTGCTCTATACAGACAAATGCTGCCGTATATACCAGGACACATTGCTACACGTCTTATTTACATATGATTAGTCAATTCTGTTCAATAAGATAAATGCCCAATTACTTATGGCATAATATTCACTAATCTAGCTACAGTAACCAATAACCTGCAAGATCATTTAAGCATTGCGAAATCATATATAAATATACAATTGTCATTAACTCACGAAAACAGCATCATCCTACACAGGAAATCCATTCATATAATCATAAGAAATATGACACATCTGCATATTAGGGTTAATTCATAAATCACTATGAAATACTGCATATTTGAACATTCTTTGGATTACATCATAAATCCCTATGAAATACTACACATTGAATATTTGATTACATGCAATCCGTCAATTCTATCAATGAACTAATAACTGTTAAATTAAAGAATTAAATTGCATAACACTAACATATCAACAGAGTCCTTCGAAATAAATACACGATACATGCGTGAATCATAAGCATATCAACACATTTGCATAAAGCCAAACAAATGAAATAGAATATTATATGGAAACTAAAATTGCGTACCTTAATGCTGTTTCTTTCCACACAAACCGTGCGTCCTAGCACTATAGCCTGTCTGTCCCTTTTAAGACAGCTATCTGGCCTTTCTCTAGTTAACGAGGGAAACACTATTCTTATGTTCCCACGAGTTGAACCTGACTTCTCACAAGGCAAGAATCGAACTAAAGAAATTTGTCTAAAGTTGCTCCTATAAATTCTCAGTCTCCCAAAGTGTACGCCTTAAGGTTTCCTGACCAATAGGAAACAATTGTTCCTAAACCTTCCCCCAATACAATCGTGTCTTTCACCAGATTTTAACAGCTTAAAATATGCTGCAATTAGCTTTTCTTTGAAGATCATTTATTTGACATAAAGTCTCCTCCAACCGATAGGGTCGGTAATTCTATGTACTCTCTGTCACTATACCGTTACGATGACTCAGTCAATTCCACTGAAGCTTAAACGTAGACCCTTTTATGTTTCAGAGATGAAATAAGAGAAATATCAGTGAACTTTCTCAAGACCATTCCGGCTTGACTATGATAACTTCAATGCGCAATTTATTCAACCTTAAGTTTCAATAAGTCTTCAAAATTCGCCACATTACACACAGGCACACAGACAAAATATGGCATGGCCTACTGAAGGTAAGGGTATACACAGGCACACAGACAAAATATGGCATGTCCTACTGAAGATAAGGGTATACACAGATGCATGGACAATATATGGCATATCCTACTGAAGATAAGGGTATACACAGATGCATGGACAAAACATGTAGCAGTTTTGCGAGTATTTATAGTTGAGTAGACAGTTTCATCTCAGGAACAAGTCATTGTAATATATCATGATTCTGGTTAGGTAAACATGTCACAGATTTAAGGTAATATATACACTATTTAACAATATAAACGATGCGTGAAAGAAATAATCAACTATCCCACAAGTACATTTGCTATTCTCTTCATTAATGTACACGTTATGTTTTCAAAGGCATGCTTGTTTACGTGTATATGTCTTTTGTATCCTTCCTAATTTCTTTATGATATGAGCTATTCTTTCAAGTTGGAAATACATGTTACTCATTCATTGGTTCCTACATACATAGGTACGCACTCACACACATGCATACATAGATACGTACGTGCATGCATACACAAGCATTAGATACGTGGGTTGATGTATGGATGGACGGATACTAAGACATGCAGAGACAAGTTAGCAACAGCAGCAGCAGCAGCAGCAGCAGTAGTAGTAGGGTTACTTTTAATTTTAAATTATGTGGTTGTGTGATTTGTGATTTGGATTTTTAACGTAGCTTTAACAATTTTTCAGTCATATCGCTACGATGTTTGCAGAGTGGCAGTTTATAGTGATGTCTAGCACTGGGGTATCATGCCGCAGACATGTGGCATGATGTCCCACTCAGTCACATTATCCTGATACCAGGCCGACCAGTCCTAACACTAACCTCTTAATGCTGAGCGCCAAGTGAGGCAGCTGTTAGTACCATTTTTGTTAGTCTGTATGATATGAGCCGGGGATCGAACCCACAATTAAAATATGTAAACATCCAGATTCTGACACCATTACACATACAATCATGACTATAACCAATTTGGTTTAATTATCTTTAGTGAGTGTAAAACTTCGGAATTAGGCCCGAATAATAGGTTATGTCATACCTACCTTCTTACGTACCTGCACAGATGGAGGCATACGTACTAATATATTCATAGCTACACACTGTTGCGGTGTTCTTTCAAGAGTATAGCTATAAAAACCCTTCATGTGACTTCTACGTCTAAAATTCTTTCTTTATTAATAAGACGCTTTCAGCCATTGACTATCATGAATCCCAAAGTTGTTAGTCTGACATTAATGAGAAAGAAGTGGACATTAAAATATTTCAGGATTTCTTTTTTTCCAATAAAAACAGATTATCGTATTCAGAAAAGCGAGTATTGAGTACACAAAATCGAATACAGAGTAGAAAAAATCGAGTATTGAGTCCAAAACACAAATCTCGAGTAGAAAAAATAACGACTATCGGGAAGAACATGAGAGTTCCGAGTTCCGAATAGCGAGTATCTTGGATTGTTACGACGAGAATATAATAAAACAAAACTAACAAAAACAAACTAACAAAGAAAAAAGACAATGAGAATCATTCTGAGCATGACTAGACGGACGAGAACAGGGATTTGGAAAATAATAATCAACTTCCAAAGTCCGAAACAATATTTGTATGTCATCAATTTTTTCCCGCAAGAACGGAATGACTTGGCTGAGGCTTTTCTGAAATAATTAATATCTTACCATCAGTAAGCAATGTCCTCTTCAACATGGTACAATATATATATATATATATATATATATATATATATATATATATATATATATATATATATATATATATATATATATATATATATATAACTACTATATATATATATATATATATATATATATATGAGTATGTGCGCGCGCTTGTTTGGGTGTTTCGGTTATTTGATCTCGCGTGGCAGATTTCAATGAGAGGCATTTCCGAATCTTGTACTTCCAATTCACCTTGAATTTCTATTTTCCCCACACATATATAGGGGTAAATTGGAATTTCAATGTATACCCATACACACTGGACTCATGTACATGGTATTCGTAAATAATGTTAACACGGGTATTGGCTGTAATAAACTAATCTCTCCAGAACACATAGTCTTATGACAGATTTTAATTCGAACTTAAAAGCAAAATAGATAAACGTCCTGTTGTGTAAAACTGTAATATGACGGGATCATATAGTCGTTGAAAGCATAAAAGGCTCCAGGATGATTTTCGTGCTATATTTAAATGCTCGAGTAACAATCTTTTACAATTCGAGAAAATTGGAGCAGACACTATTTTAAATTTTCACCTACATTGTGCCCTACGCTATTAAAGAGGAGATGCTATAAACCACAGTAAAATGTCATCAATCAACTGGACATTCAGGAAACAAATTGAAAACATGGAAATAGTGACTTGTTCTGACCAATGTTGTACTGGTCTCGATTTGGTTGTTCATGTTTTCTTCATTTTCTGACTTGCCCCGGGCGTCTGGCAATCCAGTTTTATAACCCTGAAATGTGTATAATCATCTCATAGAAAGTTTCATCGGTCTGTACTGTCAGACTGGAACATATGGGCACGTCAATTATTTAGATAATAGACCACAATGCTAACATGGTTAAAAAAAAAAAAAAAAATATGTCACTGGATAGATCTGATATAAATAGAAATATCCGGTTGGAAAAAGAAAATCAAACAAATGAAATACCTGGCCATTTTTGCCAAGGTCGTAGCTCTGCAGTCAGCTGACACATTTCAGCACATATTGGTTCTGTTTCAGTTCCACTAAAATCACTACCAATCATTACTGAATTTGTTTTTTTACGCACGCCATAAGTAGCAGATTATCATGCTATAGCTTTGTCAGTCTGTCTGCTAGTTAATCCATTTTGTCTCCCGCACAATAACTCTGAAGCTGACCAAATTTTGTGGGTGGCTTGCCTGTGTGATAAGGAAGATACCTTCGATTTGGGGGTTATAAGACGAAAGGTCAAGATCACAGAGTATGCAAAAAGAAATATGGTTTCCGCACAATATCTTTAGTTGTAGACAATGGAGATTCACCAATATTTGTATTGGCTTGTACCTTTGAATAAATAACAATGCCTATTAATTTTATGGTTAAAAGGTTAAAGGTCAAGGTTACTGAAAGACAAACAATGCTTTCAACACAATATCTGAAGTTTTGAATCATATACTTTCACAACACTTTGTGAATAGCTTATACTTTAGACAAGACAAGAATCTATTGGACTTTTTTAGTCAAAAGGTAAAATTTGAAGGTCGTATGACTGAAGGAGGGATAGCGATGCATGCTCCATAGCTTCCACACCATATAACTTCACCAGATTTTCTGGATTGTTTGCACATGTAGTAAGACAAACACAGCAGATTTTGAGGTCGAAAAATCAAAGGTCAAGATCGCGGTAAGGTAAATAAGAGATCAACTGTTTCCAGCTATTAAATTTAGTTCTAGATCACTTACCTTGGACAACCATTGTGCAGGGCATGCACATTGGAAAAAAGAGGCATGTCGATTTTAAAAGTCAAGGTCACTGTGATACAAATAAAGCAAACGGCATCTTTACAATAGCTGTATTTACCCACCAAATAATTGCAACAAACTCTGCAGATGGCCTTGTAATATGAGAAGGAAATGTGCCAGGGGTGCTTTGTTACACAGATTACAGGTCACTGTCACAATGATCCAAGTACAGAATGCTGGTCTTCTACATTATCTTCTTCACTATCATTCGTAAATCGTTTGTCTTGTGGGAAAAGAAAAGTCTATTGTTTGCAGAATTAAAGGTCTAGGTCATGTATACCCAATTTGTCAAAATACCAAAATACCGTTAGTTATGGCTAAAAGTACATGCATGTAGGACTATTAAGTACATGGTAGCCGTATAACGTGCACAGCACGATATAACTTTGAAGTGTTGATGTGCGCTACGACCTCCTCCAAACAACGGCACCACCAAACATCAAACAATGCAAAACAAAATGTAAGCTGGAATTGGCAGGTAGTGTATAATGTTAGTGTGCTTTCCTTGCCGAAAATAAAATAAAATATTAAGACACGGTAAACTTTATATCAAGTAGGGAAAGGTTCGACGTTAAATTTGATTGCGAGTCGGACAAATCGCGATTGTGTTATTAATGTTTACTTAAGGTGACTCGTCAAGTCTTTTTGAAACAGCAATTCCAGATCGCAACTGCTGTTCCCTACTATTTAATGAATGAATTAAATTTGTACTGCAATGAGAATAAACAATGTTTGATTCGTACCGTAAGTTTTAAATATTGCTATGGTGCACAACATCAAAACCTCCTACTCACGATCGTGCTACCCTATAAACCTGCATGAACACAATCATACTTTCCTCTTCAAGGGTTGAAGCTTTACACTAGTGGAGATTACTATTTTCATGCGATGAAAAGCTTTCATTTAAAAATTTCTCGGCATACAATTATTCCTTTTTCAGCTCGAGATGACTGGAAACGAATGGCAAAGGCAGATATAGATATTGCTCTAAACTTGAAGCCAACCATTGCCGTCGCAACAAATGTCATCATGTTCCTTGGAGACGGCATGGGAGTCTCCACAGTAACAGCAGGGAGGATTCTAAAAGGTCAACAGCAGAATAAAACCGGCGAAGAAACTGTGTTAAGTTTTGACAAGTTCCCGCACGTAGCACTGTCCAAGGTACTGTTTATCTATAACTTTGCATTCTTGAAGAAATAGCCATGTAAAGTTTTGAAACACAACGGTTTTTCTGTTTGATTTGTTTGTCTTGTCTATTCTTTGTATTTGCCTTTGGGAAAGACTCATTCAGAGTCAAAAGCG
>JAECUM010015809.1:0-46930 GCA_016617855.1 Megalonaias nervosa | reverse complement strand
ACACTACAGTAATAGAGATAACAAGTCAGAAAAGTTCTCAATTCAACACTACAGTGATAGAGATAACAAGACAGAAAATGTCTCAATTTAACACTACAGTAATAGAGATTATAAGACGTTCAGAAATGGTCTCGATGCAACACTACAGTAATAGAGATAACAAGACAGAAAAGGTCCCTATTCAACACTACAGTAATAGAGATAACAAGTCAGAAAAGTTCTCAATTCAACACTACAGTGATAGAGATAACAAGACAGAAAATGTCTCAATTTAACACTACAGTAATAGAGATTATAAGACCTTCAGAAAAGGTCCCAGTTGAACACTACAGTAATAGAGATAACAAGACAGAAATGGTCTCAGTTCAACACTTCAGTAATAGAGATTATAAGACGTTCAGAAAAGGGTCTCAATTCAACACTACAGTAATAGAGATAACAAGACAGAAAAGGTCTCGATGCAACACTACAGTAATAGAGATAACAAGACCGAAAAGGTCTCAGTTCAACACTTCAGTAATAGAGATTATAAGACGTTCAGAAAAGGGTCTCAATTCAACACTACAGTAATAGAGATAACAAGACCGAAAAGGTCTCAATTCAACACTACAGTAATAGAGATAACAAGACAGAAAAGGTCCCAATTCAACACTACAGTAATAGAGATAACAAGTGAGAAAAGTTCTCAATTCAACACTACAGTAATAGAGATAACAAGACAGAAAAGGTCCCAATTCAACACTACAGTAATAGAGATAACAAGACAGAAAAGGTCTCGATGCAACACTACAGTAATAGAGATAACAAGACAGAAAAGGTCCCAATTCAACACTACAGTAATAGAGATAACAAGTCAGAAAAGTTCTCAATTCAACACTACAGTAATAGAGATAACAAGACCGAAAAGGTCTCAGTTCAACACTTCAGTAATAAAGATTATAAGACGTTCAGAAAAGGTCTCAATTCAACACTACAGTAATAGAGATAACAAGACAGAAAAGGTCCCTATTCAACACTACAGTAATAGAGATAACAAGTCAGAAAAGTTCTCAATTCAACACTACAGTGATAGAGATAACAAGACAGAAAATGTCTCAATTTAACACTACAGTAATAGAGATTATAAGACCTTCAGAAAAGGTCCCAGTTGAACACTACAGTAATAGAGATAACAAGACAGAAATGGTCTCAGTTCAACACTTCAGTAATAGAGATTATAAGACGTTCAGAAAAGGGTCTCAATTCAACACTACAGTAATAGAGATAACAAGACAGAAAAGGTCTCAATTCAACACGACAGTAATAGAGATAACAAGACAGAAAAGGTCTCGATGCAACACTACAGTAATAGAGATAACAAGACCGAAAAGGTCTCAGTTCAACACTTCAGTAATAAAGATTATAAGACGTTCAGAAAAGGTTTCAATTCAGCACTACAGTAATAGAGATAACAAGACAGAAAAGGTCCCAATTCAACACTACAGTAATAGAGATAACAAGACAGAAAAGGTCTCAATTCAACACTACAGTAATAGAGATTATAAGACGTTCAGAAAAGGTCTCAGTTCAACATTACAGTAATAGAGACAACAAGAGGTTCAGAAAAGGTCTCAATACAACACTACAGTAATAGAGATAACAAGAGTTCAAAGAGGGCCTTGATTCCACAGTAATTGCGATTACAACAGTTCAGAGAAAGTCTCAATTCAACAGAAATAGAGATTATACGACGTTTAGATAAGACACCGAACTGACATTTCTTTATTGAACAGTAATTCTCTGGGATGCTGTATAATGTGTGACAATATTATTTTGCTGAGGTGTTAGATTTACGATTTGAAATTATGGTTAACACTGTAAAGTTTTGGGAAAAAATTTTGATATTTGGTTACCTGTTCAACAAAAAGCTAATTTGTATTTCTCTGACAAAGTCTTTACCCGGATGAAAGGTAAGAAAAGATTACAAAGGTGTAAACTATGAGGGATTCATTATTTATACCACTTTAGCTGTAGTTTATTTTTCAAATTTTGTAAGCTACTAGCATGTCAATCCACATACTGCTCCCATCTCATGTTTATACCACTTTAGTTGTAATTTTTTTAATTTTGTGAGCTACCATTATGCCCATCAACAGACTGCTCGCATTTCTTATTTCCATAACCACCAGGAATTAAGACTTGAGAAGACAATGTTGCAGCCTTAATCCCCTGGCAAGATGCCGATTTTTGCAACTTGAAGGGATTCTGAATTTTTTCACCCATGTCCAATCCTATTAATACTGAAGCAAGGACCAAACTAATCTATATCCGACTTTAATTACGTGAATATATTGCTACCCAATTTTAGGTGGAGATTATATGATCTTGGGATAGGATGGCCATAATAGCATTCTCAGTGCCATCATTTCACCAAGGACTTCTACAATATTTGGTGCTAATATAATATGTGGCAATGTAAGACATATTTACTCTCTGGAAGACGGATTGTACTCGTCAAGTTATGGTAACGTTTCTAATATTTTGTGGCCTTATTAAAAGCTGCCTAAATTAAATTTCTGCAGTAAAGTCTTCGACTGGAAAATTAATTTTGGAGAAGATATCAATAGGTTCAAATCTCTAAAGACTCATTACGCCAATTTAGCTGTCAAACTAAATCCTTCAAGCAATCCAGCTCTGCAAACTGTGTAGTGTGTCGGTTTCTGCTGATACAAGTAGGACTGACAAAATAAATGAGTTAAAGATCCAGTGGAATTTTAGTTGCTTGTGGCTGCTTTAATTTCTACCCAGCGTCATCCGGTGCAAATTATCAAAACAAAACAAAACAAAAACAACAACCCCCACCCAACCACCCCCAAAAATCAGTCATAAGTCATACAGTTTATGATAGTATGAGGTGGCGACTTGGTGGCTAGAACACTGGTCTATGGCGCTAGAGATCCCATATTCGAATTCCTTTTGGGCAAAGAAGCTGGTTTTCCGAGTAAATGGCGGATATGATGCTAACAAGCATGCCGTCTGTCGGATGGGGACATTAAATAGTGGTCCCTTGTCGATGGAGAGTTTCGCCCAGTGCAAGTAAAGGACTCTCCACTTAGTACTCAAAAAAGAGTAAAAGTCTGTTGTTAATATGGGGATTCTAACCGTATCCCGAATTGTGCACAAGTACACCCGACAGTAATATTCACTATACGAGTCAGTAATTGGTAGAATAGCCATATTGAATTTTATTTGGCGTATTCCAACTGTTCATGTCAGAGACTCGGATCTGCTATTACATAACGGTCCATTCTATTTGTCTATGATTTTAAAGAAACAACGTAGATTCCGATCTACTCTTATATAATGCGCCGCCATACGCAAGTCTTTGCTGGTTGCGGTTGGGTGTGCAAAATGGATATCAGGGCCGGGTCAAGTCGAGTGTGTGGGTGTGTGTGTGGGTGTGTGTGGGGGGGCTTGGGTTCCAACATTTCAAAAGGGCCCTGACTTTCATCGAAAGGGCACCAAAGCAAGATTCTATGTGTCTGTTCACTCAGAGATTTATAATATCGAATAAGCATAAAACGGTGGTAAATTTTCAAGTGACAGGCGACTGTACGTTTGTGTGTATGTGCGTTATTTTTCAAGGAGGGTGGGTGGGCGGACACATTGGAAACTACCACCACCCTCCGGCTCTGGAAATTAACGATATTAGATTATTGATCCCAAACACTACAAGTTATGAAGTGAAATAAAAATTAAGGTATAATTGGACAAAATAATTCTATTACGAAGACGAAAAATAGGACTTGCCCCGAGACACCCTGGCTAATCCAATGCCAGGGTTTGAAACCTGCCAAAATTAATTTGTTGCTATCATTTCCAATGCTAGCATGACCCACTGTTACTATCATCTAATATCTGACGTCTCGAAATTTTCAAATCGATCTTCAGAAAGATTTGTAAGACAGCGATTTCTTATGTTATTAAATTCTTTAGAAAATACATGAACTTTTAATTAAAAGTGTTGACTTTAAAAGAGTGGTGGTGTTGGTTAATTCAGTTTATTTAGAATAAATTTTCATATATGTAGCCCATATCATATCATTCGGACCACTACAGCTTTTCTAAAACGTGATAATGATAATCAACTGATAGGGCGTTTTTGTGATATTACCGTTGTTTAGAATTGTAGAGTGTTTTTGGTGAAGTTGCAATTGTTTAGAATTGTAGGGTGTCTTATGGTGATTTTACAGTTGTTTAGAATTGTAGGTGTTTTGGGGTGATTTTACAGTTGTTTAGAACTGAAGTGTGTTTTATGGTGATGTTACAGCTGTTCAGAGTTTTAAGGTGTTTTGTGAACTACAGTTGTTTAGAATTGTAAGGTGTTTTTGGTCAGCTTAAAGTTGTTTAGAATTGTAGAGCGTTTTGGGGGTGAGTTTACAGTTGTATATCTCCGTTTTAGCGGCCATGCTTCTGAAAAAAGCACCGTTAATTTCACAAAAAAGACTTGTTTTTCTCAAATTCTAAGCTTGAAATGAAAAGCAGTGAAATGAAATCAACTAAGGAACAAGACACCGAGTAGCCTTATAGATCAATCACTATGGAAACAGGTTTACAAAAGCAGATAAGTTGAGGCAAGTGGGAATCAAAATTACTAGTAAATGTTGTCAATGTGAAATCAATTCAGTCGACTTCATTCAAATGAAACAAAAAAATTATACCTCACATGCCTAAAATTTTAATGAAGCAGCGAGAAACTTTGAAATAGTATTTCCCATGTTAAAACAAAAGTGGAATGGCTCAGTCTCTAAACATGAGATAAGTCAAAACAAAGTTCCAGGCAAGAATATCCATTACCAAACCACGGCCAAATATTAGTTGAGATAAATACCAACAAAATAAATTTAAGAAAGACCCACAACAGTGACTGGAGGAAAATGATTAATGATAACTCCAATTATTTATATATGTCATTCCCTAAAACCATTGTTCAGGAGGTAAGAAAAAAAAACAAAAACGGCTTCGAGGAGGACATGCACTAAAAACGCAAAGTTAAAAAGTAAAAAAACTAAATTAAAAACAATAAGAAAAAAAGATAATACACAGAATTCCACGTTAACATTGCTTATTAACTCATCATTGCGGGCTCGGATATCTTGAAGTAAACCTATACTGCTTTCTCTTGAATGTCATAAGAAGCGACTAATGAAACCCTCGTAACTCAGTGGTTAGAACGCCTGACTGGCGACCAAATGTTTGCGGGTTCGAATCCTACGATGAGAACATCCCCAGTCGGGTTCCATGGTGAATCCCTGGGCAAGGCACTTTACTCCAATTGCCTGGGCATTAAATAACCTAGTTGTTTTGCCAAAACCAAACGAAATACATATAAAGCAATAGCACGTTGTTGTATCTGATTTTAGCCTAAGGGCAATTCTTTCTTGCCAAGTAGACCATGTTAGATTGAGTACTGCAAAACGCCAGAAAGCAGCCGAACGTGCATATTAATACATTACATTACCAACACAATTCTCCTGAAATTAGAGAGAAACTCCACCAGACTTTAACTCGTTATATAACTGTTTTACTCTGTTTAGCCTGGACCATTAAAAAGGGGATCTCCTGTGTACTCTATTTAGGATGGACCATTAAAATGGTGATCTCCTGTGTACTAAACCTATTGATAGTCATAATCTACAAACCTACATTATGCGCAACATCCTGGTATAAAAATGTTTGTTTTCTTTTGTTCATCAATTAATATCATTTTGAAATCTAGTCTTATGATTCAGTAATTAACATTATTCAATTATAATTTTATTAAAAAAAGGATTCACTATGTATATGAAAAAGTGTGGCAGAACAAAGTTGATAATATATTGGTACTGTAGTTTTGTTTCGTTTTGTATTTTACGACACAGCAACACAAATAGGTTATTGATGTAAAGACCACTGGAGTAAAGTGTCTTAGCCAAGCACACACAACGGTAGCCGACGCATGCTGATCCCATGGTGGAGTGCGAACCCGCAACCTTTCGGTTGCATGTCCCACAGAGACTATTCATATCTCGATCTCTGACGGAATTATGAGGCATTTGTTTACAATCTGGTACCTCTGACTTATTTATTACGTTAATAACTAGGTAAAGAAGACATCGTACCAGACTAATGATACACTGATACGGAGCCAAAATTAGCACCTTCGAGCATGGGCGCCCGCAGGATTTTTTGCGGGGTGGGGGAGTCAGGATTTTTTGCAAAGGGGGGGGGGGGTCAGTCAGTCACGGCCGGGAGAGTTAGTATAGTAAGCAGTCTGAAACTAAAGCTAATATTTACTAAGCGTTTTAAACAGAATCTTGTGACATATTTTCAGCTTCATTTGCTTGATTAAACTTGTCGGAATTTATATAAATATATATTTGCAGTATGATTTCCAGACGGGGGGCACGTGACCCCCCTTGACCTATGCTGTGGGCGCCCATACCTTCGAGGATGATCATCAATGTCTTGTATTCCAACAAACTTTGCAAGTTATGATGAATTTTTAAACCAGTCACTTCTATCTAGGCATTATGGGACTGCCCACTAAATGCAAAGTTAACTTACCTCCAAAACTAAAGATTTGACAACAGAAGTGCTCCAAAATGCATGAGAAATTTTAAGTTTTGCAAAAACACATATTTGCACATTTTTATGAAGAAATTTACTTGTTTAAATTACAATAGGGACATATATCAGATTGACCTTAGCAAGTCATGAAAATAAACAAAGTAATGGGGACATGTATATGGAATTATTTTGTTACTCTTAACATACATACGTGTCCTCAGAGCTAGTTGGCGTAGAGATAATATCCAAATTGGATAGTAAAATGCCAGATAGCAGAGGCGCTTACTTAGTGGTGATGGTGTTGAGTGATTGTATTACCTTGTTAAATTTCATTCTGTCCTTTATTCCCTTGCAAGGAAATCGTGATGCTGGCTGAGAGGATCAGAGTATGTATGCCAATATCATATTATTCGAACCACCTCAGCTATTTATCAAAGATTAACCGAGAAGCTGCGAATGCATCGAACTATTTTTTCATTCTCAACTTCTCACTGAATCCTACAGTCAATCCAATCGTAGAAATATGTTAGTGATCGGACTAGATGGGGGTGGGGGGTTGCGGAGAAATTTGGGGCATAAAACAAACCATATGATTTTTTTTTTTTTTTGTAAATTACTACGCCGACATAAATTCGAAGCATTGTCTAGCAAAAGTAGCGGACATAGTGACAACGTACTGGGTCCGCCCACGATTAGAACATTCCCGGCCCTCTCGGTCAAGTAGGGAAGGGACCCAGAACACAATTAATTTTACTATATATTCGCTGCATTTGTTTCTCAGTACTGAACTTTCCACTGTGGGACAATCAATACAAATCCTATGTTAATCTAAAATACCTTCAAAAATGACTTCACGGTAAAGTTCTTGTCATAGATTCACCGGCATATCTTTGAGAGGCTGGATTGTAAACAAAGCAACGTGCAATGGAACACAGATTTCACTTCCGGATCATCTCCAAGATCTTATTACTCACTGTACACTGTCGCCGAAACACACACAGACAACCACACCATAAGCTCATATTCTAAAGAATAAACAATTGCCTTTAAATCCATACCAAGAATGCCTAGATCTAACTCTTGTATCACCACCAAAAAGAGACCGGAAAAAATGCTCTAAAAATAGACTGGGACTGCATTCGTGGGTACTGAACCGGAACTAATAATTGTGATCTGATTCCTAACAGGCCAAATTATTTATGGCCAATTGTAGTCAAACTTTAATATTTGCATGCCACACCTATATCAACTTTTTACATGAAGTCTTTTTGAATTTCTTTGCAAACAAGACATGTGACAGCTGTTAGAAAGTATATATTGCTGATGTTATACAAGGTGCATGTTTTGGCCCAAGTGCTTTTGAGAAATCGAAACTAAATTTTTATTTTTAAATCCATACCAAGAATGCCTAAATCTAGCTCTTGTATCACCACCAAAAAGAGACAGGAAAAAATGAACTAAAAGTAGACTTTGGCTACTTTCGTCGTTACTGAACCGGAACTAATAATTGCGATCTGATTCCATAATGAAACCACGAATCGTAATTCGCCGCCATTGAGAACTATAATCGGAGCTCCTTTTGTTCACATGGCAAAATATGGCGTCGGGAGGAGACAAAGCCAACACATGTGCTGCTCTCAGGTGAATCACCAAGCATCAAATTTATGTGTATTCATGCAAACACATCCGAAGTTGTTTCTCAAGATAACGGAAATGACCGAGCCGTGTTGCAGTTGGGTCTGTCCATTTTACCGTACACAAAGTCTAGAGGACTCACGGTACTAATTCAGTTCCATAGTAAACATATGGAAATACCATGTTATTCAAAATTAAATAACTTTAAATTTCTGCGTGCTCGTGATCAAACCTATATGTATCAGTATAGATGAAACCTGGATGACAGCTTCTGTGTAGAGAAAAGGATATGAGTCTTAGCATTGTCTGGACCTGCATGTGTTTGAAACATGTGCCTTCAATTCCGCACCAAAGAGTCAGGTGCTAACTTCAGTAATGAGTGTTCCAAACTCACGACTGTTAAAGGACTGAAATTTCATCAAGAAAACAATGTCTCTATTTTTTGAAGTTACTACTAGGATAAGCTCTCAAAAGCTTCTTTTTCCTACAAAATAACTTTCATTATCAACCAATCCTGGCCACCCAAACCCATATATATTCTATTTTATGTGCACCCATTTCCAGGCTGGTTCCCATTTTTCCGTACAATTAGTACCGTTGTGTCCTAGAACCCTCACGACAGAACCACCGCGGCTCCAGCCTCCATTAGTCTTACGGCATGCAGAAAATCGCGAATCAGGTCTATTCTACGTCTCCGGGTCCTGGTTCTGTAAGACAGTTTACATATCACACAGCCAATCCTCTCTAAAATGGACCATGTTGAAGCTAGAACTTGTGGTATTTTTAGCGGTTGCCGGGATAAACGGGTTTAATTAGCATTAGAACAACCTTTTTAAAATAAACCTATGTAGCCAGTCAATATAGGAACTTCTTTACAGAGGGATTCTGTTCATGCAAATCACACATTATTAGCTTTTTTTTCAAATAAAGCAAAACACGATGCAAAGGTAAGCTTCTTAAAAAGAAACAATATTATAAGCAATATTATAAGCAATACTGACTTTACCATAAATCAAACAAGACAAACTACGTCCATCCTTTAATCTTTGACCCAGCCTATCTAGTATACAAATCACGAAGAAAAAAAAAATTATTGCCCACATAAATAAGTAGAGTGCCTTGCTCAGTCAAATTAATGAAACCTTCTCCCTGCTTGGGAGGCAGAAAAATACGTAATTGGAGGTTATATTGGGCCATTATATATCGCGCCAGCATACGTTCAAGGGGATCTTAGGCACTATTTTGTAAATTTGCGAGTTTGAAAAATTCATGTGTTTTTAATATGTATAGCATTAGAATTTCGTCAATTTCGTCCGGAATGTTGGAGCATTGAAAGCCAAGCGGAAAATTCCCTCGTATAGGGAATTTCCTATGCATCCTTTGTCTGACAGGAGATCTGTGTAATATCTGGGGAAGTACATATATTACAAATTACATTTGCTTGACCTGACTGTATGTAGGGGAATAGAGCCCAAAGATTAATGCATTTCTAATAAATCATAGAAATCACTTCTTCGCTTCGTAAATACGTTTCAGCTTCAGCACGAGCTTTGTGATAATAAACAATCTTGCTGTGAAGCAATAATCAATAGTCTCACTTAAATACTACAGGCGAAGAAATATTTGCATTTTACTTTTTAAAAAAATAGGATTTCGAGTATAAAATTTACGCTTAATTTTCACCGTGTTGTGCAATTCTCCAATAATTTTCATCAAGTCCGCAGTATTATAGGTTTTTTTTTTTGTTTTTTTTTTTGTTGTTTTTTTTGCTTGTTCTGTGATTATGTTACGTAAATCTTGACATTTAAACCACAACAAAATTCAGGAAATTAATTTCTGACAAACATATGACACAGGATTGAAGGAAGAAGATTACTGTCATTTTCATTTCAACAAACCAAGTTTGAACACACACACACACACACACGCACACACACACACACACACACACACACACACACACACACACACACACACACACACACACACACACACACACACACACACACACACTTCCAGTGGGTTAAATCCTTCCAGTGAATTGGGTCCTTCCAGTGGGTTAAATCCTTCCAGTGCGTTGGATCCTATCATTGGGTTGGATCCTTCTAGCGGGTTGGATCCTTCCAGTCGGTTTGATCCTTCCAATCTCAAGCCCATAAATATTATTTTTAAAAGTTGCTAAAACTGTCATGAATGCAAAAAGTTAGTCAAAATTCAAAATTCCTTCTTGCAGTCAAGAAAATATAGCTAAGTAAACTAAATTTTCATACTTTCAACTTTCCAAGGTTGACCAATTTACTACTTTTTATTATAGAGAATGATAAAATGTCAGGATGTAAAAGAATTCCTTGTCCAAAAGCTGGGACAAGTTATAAACTCTGACAGAAATATACATTATTGTTATCTGCCTAATCTGCGTTAGAAAATGAAAGACAGTTTTAAATTTGTGTTTGGTATCATGAAAATCTGTCCCGAACAAATAAAAAAATTCCAGTAGCTTTCCATCACAGTCCGTGTTTTTATAAAATTGAGAGTGCTAAGATATCCCTTTTTTAATTGAAAGCGTTCTCATTGTCCGTGTTCCTTTAAATTGAAGGTGCACTTCACTGTCTGTATTATTTTAGACCTAAGGCCACTGTGTATGTTCTTTTGAACAGAAAGAGTGATCTATTTCCGTGGGTTTTTTTGTTTTTAAATTATACTCCACTGTTCGTATTCTTTAAAGCTGAAGGAGTGCACCAATGTCTGTGTTCTTCTAAGATGAATGGGTCCTCCAGTTTCCGTTTTCATTTTAACTGAAGGAGTGTTCCACTGTCCATGTTCATTAAACTACTCCATTGTCCGTGGGTTTTTTTTTTTTATTGTGCTCATTTTACGTGTTCCTTTACATTGAAAGAGTGCTCCGAATCAATGACAGTCCGTACAAAGGTGACCAAAAAGCATGTTTGTGATGGCTGAAGAAAATCCAAACAATCGCCGCAAAGAAACAAAACTTCGCTTTTTACCATCGCATGTGTTTGCTTGCTATCATGTTTGCTTTTCCGCTTATATCTGATAATAATAAGGGTCTTAGATTTAAAAAAAAAAAATGACATTTCAATCTCCATGTAAAATGCAATGTAAACACAAAGCATGAAGAATCAAATCCACTACTTAATATTTTTGTTTGAAACGATACGTTTATGATCTGATGGGTTGTGTTGTTGTGTTGGACATGTATGTACCATGGAATTCACTTGAACACAGTTACGGAGAAATAAAATAGTTTCATAAAAGACAGCACTAAAATCTGACAACAGTTTCTTTGTCATTAATTATTTAAGCATATGGACCGAATAAACCCCTGGTGTATGATCATACAAAGAGAATTTACATCGACATGAGGTTGACAAAACACGAACATCAAACGGCACTCAACCGAATTATGAATCGGTTCATGAGGTGAAATGGTAGGTATGAGCCAAATTTCGATACGTATCGCAATACACAACCTACAATATGATACATATTGAAGCACATAAAACACTGAGCAAAAGCGACTAATTAATTACTCATGGCCGTTGATAAAGTAACTTTTCAAGGTAAATATTGCTCAGAATCTGTAATCCACTCTAAGGATCGATGTGTGTATCGAAATGGGAGAATTATCGATGCATCGATACAACATCGGCGAATCGTTTCACTTATACTTAACATATCACTGAAATTTTATAACGTTTATCATGCTTGTTTATAAAAAAAATTAACAAACTGGTTTTATTGTCTTTCTTCAAAGGTCGAACATGCTGCACTTGCATTTCATAAAAAAAATAACAAATTGCTGGGTTTTACATTTAAGTTCAAGCCAATAATCTCAAATCCTAATAGAGAAGTCAGAGTATGGTGAGTCAAACAGTTTTTGTCTTCCATCCAACACATCAGCTTTTACTACTCCTTTTTTTCCTGCTTGATCTGTACTTATGATACAGCTATACACGTAGACATTACTACTGTACAGCCAAATCAAAATCACCCCCAATTAGAGAATCTAATAAAGGTGGATTTTCTAATATATATATATATATATATATATATATATATATATATATATATATATATATATATATATATAAAATTGTGCACTCTCAGAGTACCAACGTAATGCCGAAAAAAGGCTTAAAGGTTCATCGATAAAGAATCCACATTCTAACTCCATGGAAATCTGAAGTCAATTTGAGATGCAAGGTCTTTCATTAACTGTCATTCCGACAACTATTTCCAGACTTGCTGGGGTCTTTTTTTTTCTTCAGACAGATTAAAGCATAATCAATCAAAACATGACATGCAATTGCAATGTTGGAAAAACGACAGAAATGTTTCTACAACTTGAAACCATAATTACACAATATTAATCAGCATCTAAAATTATGCCATTCGAGCTCTCAGGAACATTAACTATCTTGTGAAAAAGCCATGAGAATGTTAATTAAACTATTATAAAAGAAAATAAATATAATTTTTAAACAGTGTTTTGTCAAAAACAATAATTTCCTTCCCCCTTTTTTGGCAAATATTTTATGGTGTGGGGTTCGCGAGACATTTGCCTGGAATTTGCCTGCAATTAACTTTTCTGCGTTTATAATGCTTTCGAACTGAAGGAACAATTTTCATTTGGATTTAAAATCTTAGTAAAATCGCCACTGTTAAGTGAATGCGAAGGTCAATCACAATATAATTTAGTTTAAAACTAAACTAACACAATTTTGTGGTGACGTTATCAAAAACATTAAAGTAACAATGTACATAATCTAAAATCATATGAACGAGAAAGCTGATTACCAACATCTTTATACAAGTAAGCGGTACACCATCACTGAGCAGAGTACTTGGTACATACCCAGAACTATGTACATTGCTGTCCTTTTTCGTAGCGTGTTCTTTTACTACCTGTAAAACCAGACCTCTGGGTATTCCTTTGACACTTTGTAGAACAGAACTCTCATTGTCTGGGAATAGGTTGTCCAGATGCAAAATTCGGTGTGGAGTGGGTCGGGGTAATGGGTGGGCAGATAGACTCCAGGTAAGACAATGAGGAGTCTGGTAGTGCTTAGAAAATCAGCACATGCTCAATTAAAGCAAATCGAGAAAAAAATAGTGGAATAAAGCTTATTCCTCATATTATTTTAATGTTTAAACTGATTTCATCTTCTTTCTGTACCTTGTAATATAGTTTCAATACGAGAATACTTTAGTTCTCATATCATCTTTTGACAAAATGTACCCGTACAGTTTAAGAAAATCAAGAGCGCCCATGTCTTTCATTTGATGATCGAGGAAATGCTGTACGAGCTGACAAAAAACTATTTTAGCAACACGTCAATGATAATGCAGAGAGTTCTCAGAAACACGATTATCTTAAATTAGACTGTTGAATGGGAGCCTACATGCCAATTCGAACAAATCTGGTCAATTTCAACGACAAAATATAGCAGACAAGTTTCCAATTAAATTGCAGAATTCTCACTGAATATGTGCATTTCTTCCTCCGAAATTAAGCAATTCTGCAGTGCTATTCAAGTGTTAATAATGCTGTCAGACACGACACAATTTGGTGCTTAAGAAGAAATTTTATTCGTGAGCTTAACATGTAATACATTCTTATATTATCCATGCTTTTCACTTTCAAAGCAAAAAAGTTTATCCAGCAGCTACTGACACTAATAGATGATACATTAAATTGAATATGCCATATTAATTATGCGTTTAATAACATTTTAACCTAGATGCATAATTTTCAAATAACATCAGACATACGGAGGAATAATGTAATTTAAATATATCGTGTATGGAAAACGGGTGCTATGGCATGTAAACTGTAAATCCTAATGCTATCAAAGGAATATTACGTGCATTTGCTAGGACAAATCAGAAGCATTCTCATCATTAGACCTAATCAGAGGACGCTCTACAGAAATTATATGCTTCTGAGAGTGACAGGAGAAAGATGAAATTGTTTGTATTTGCAACATGCACACTAGAGAGAATGTTGGCATACCTCTATGAGACTTTCATGTACTGTTGCTAAAATTTCTTTGGATACTGTAGTTGTACAAAACGTAAATGATCTGAGTATATGGCTCACCGAAAGACTGCTCCCTTGTGCTCGAAATATCGGCCTATTTAGTCTGAAGTACACTATCTCTTGCAGTAATCAAAATAGGAAAAAACGAATTGCCAATCAATCTAGACCATACCAGCTTAAGAAAATGCAATAAATAAATAAATAAATTTTAAAAATATATAAAAAGTAAAACAAAAATGTTATTGACACTTATTTAACAATATACATCAGAAATCCACGAATTGAAAATGACCAAGTGGAGCTAGCAATTTTTTGATACATGCACATCTTAATTGAGACCAAGCTGCATACTCTACAACCCAAATTACATCCGACAATCATACACCGAAATAAATGGAATAAAAATACTTTTAACAATACCAAAATATATACAAAGTCATTTTCCAAAAAAGCCAGTATACCCAGTGAAGAAAACTGTAAGTTATGAAACTGTAGAGTGCCACCTCAAGTGGAAGTATTCCTAATAAGCAGACCATACGTGATGGAAGCATTCCAAATAACTAGCCCATATCAGATGGAAGCATTCCAAATAACTAGCCCATACGAGATGGAAGCATTCCCAATTATCTTACTATCTGACGTGACTTAAGGACATACTGTGATCTATTACTTTAAGGTGTCTCAGTTTAATATTGTCACTGATATAACAAGGATATGGCCATGAAACCAACCATCCTGTTAAATTATATTTGTAATATTGCAATTATTTTCTCAATTATATTTTTTTAACTCGTCATAGCTAAGTACAATATATAACAATATTTTTTTAATTATGTAGTTTTGTTTTCCTATTCTTACATAACCCTAGTGTACAATGACCTCAATACTCTACCCTAGTGTACAATGACCTCTATACTCTACCCTAGTGTACAATGACCTCTATACTCTACCCTAGTGTACAATGACCTCACTACTCTACCTAGTGTACAATGACCTCTAAACTCTACCCTAGTGTACAATGACCTCTATACTCTACCCTAGTGTACAATGACCGCTATACTCTACCCTAGTGTACAATGACCTCATCTATAATAAAGTAAACTCCACACTCAATAATTTTATAGTGACAGACCAGGATCATCTTTTAGCTCTAAAATTTATTTATTTCTTAACCTCAAGGGGATAATGTCATTTAAATATAATTAACCTCAAGGGGAAAATGGCATTCAAATGTAATTAACCTCAAGGGGAAGATGGCATTCATGTATAATTCACCTCAAGGGGAAAATGGAATTCAAATGTAATTAACCTCAAGGGGAAGATGGCATTCAAATGTAATTAACTTTATGGGGAAGGTGGCATTCAAATATAATTAACCTCATGGGGAAGATGGCATTCAAATATAATTAACCTCAATGGGGACTATGGCATTCAAATGTAATTAACCTCAAGGGGAAGATGGCATTCAAGTGTAACAAAAGTTTGATCACAGGGGTCGTTCCAAACACGTTTGACAAAATGAGAGCTAGAAGGGACAAGCTGGAAAAGAAAGACTAAGTCATATCAATATCAGTCAAGTTTAGTTAGGATACTATAGTCATCATCCTACATGCTGCTTTGTGGCAGAACACAATCTTTGATAGAAATCCTGGTCTCCAAGTGAATAAATGATGGAGAAAGAAGCAGACACATAAACATATACAGTGCATCCTATATAATCAATGACTTGAAGATTGTTACATCGTACTATTTTGATGAAATTTTCAGAAATAAAGTGACTCAGTCTACAATATTAAAATCCATTTGTTCTATGACATGTTGCATCTTCTGTATATATTTGTATAATGCAATACTGAAATCAGTATCACATTTTTGGGGTATAACTGATGCCAATTCATCAAGAACTGGTCCATCCATAAAAATAGCCTAAAATGTCGCAGATCTATGGTCCATCCCCAAAATGTCACAGATCTATGGTCCATCCCCAAAATGTCACAGATCTATGGTCCATCCCCAAAATGTCACAGATGTATAGATAACTAGATCTTCCAATTACTGATTATATTTAACTTAATGTATTCCTTTGACTTCATTATTTCATCTTAGAACAAACATTGTTAAGAATCTTCTTGCGATATCATTTGTATTACTAGATTATGCAACAAGATTTGTATTCAATTATATTTAATTACAACAGGCTGCCCTCACATGTTGGACAGACATTACATAACATATTTAAACACATGCACAGCAAACACAACACAGACCCTTATCTGATACTGCAACAAGCACCTGCCGATACAGTTCCACACTGTTTGCCTGAAATTTCAAATTCAATTAATAATGGAGACCCAGACTGGCCATTTGCAAGTATTGCAAACTTGATTAAATGAAACTGAGTCTGTTATAAACAAGTAAATAAGGTATATTAATGTATGATCGGTTGAAACAGACCAAATGTCTGACACTGACTCTGTTGAATTGAAAAGAAAATCTATCTAGCTCCTTGCGCTGCTGAGAAATTTGACAAATGGGATTTCAATACACATCGATTTCCAGAATTATCACAGGACAGAAAAGTGTAAGCTCTTGAATGGTTGCTTCTTATTAAAATCCACTCCAAATATCTAGCATGTATCTGGTACCCAATGTCGAGCATGAATATGGTCCCTAAACATCTAGCATATATCTGGTACCCAATGTCGAGCATGAATATGCTCCCTAATACCAAACATTATCCGACCTCGTCGGTGGTTAGAGGGTCCGCCTCGGACGCGGGTTCGAACTCCGGCCAAGTCATACCAAAGACTTACATCACTATAAACTGCCAGGCTGCAGACATCGTAGCAATATGAGTGACAAATTGTTAAAACTAAGTTACAAATCCAAATCACACACACACACACACACACACACACACACAAACACATTATCTGGCCCCTAATATCTAGCGTGTATCTGGTCCCTAATGTCTCTAGTGTGTATCTAATCCCTAATGTCAAGCATGTATCTGGCCCATAATATGTAGGATGGCTCTAGTCCATAATATGTAGGATGGCTCTAGTCCATAATATGTAGGATGGCTCTAGTCCATAATATCTAGAATGGCTCTAGTCCATAATATGTAGGATGGCTCTAGTCCATAATATGTAGGATGGCTCTAGTCCATAATATCTAGAATGGCTCTAGTCCATAATATCTAGAATGGCTCTAGTCCATAATATGTAGGGTGAATCTACGCCCCGATTCACGACTCGGTGTAAGTTTACGCACAGAATTTTCGTAAGTTACAAGCGTAAGAAAATCTTATGCTATTTTGTAAGTATGTTTCACAAAGATATCAGTAAGAACATTTCGCACATCTAAGAAAACTTTTGCGTATGCTACTCTTTTGCATGGGAGGTAAATAATGAATCGGTAAAATACAACAGGGCATATGCAAGACACTTACAAAGGAAGGCGACGAAGATGACAACGACAACAACAATAGCAATACATTGACCCAAAAACATATCCGGTATGCGTGCGTGCATGTCTATCTGTGTGTCCAGCGAAGGATTTATGATTTTGCAGCCCCAAGGAGCAATTAGTGTTACAGCACACCCCCAATCCCATCAGAAAATAATGCCTTAAAACCAAACCCTGTAAGGAGCGTTAATCTTTTGGATAATATTTAAAAAATTGTAACCCCACCCCATACACTTTTTAACAATTCCAGATTTTCATAATTTAAATTCTGCCGCTGCTTGGATTTCGTTCCGTTCTTGGCAAGCAGCTGTCTTGCTTAATGTGAAAACAGTGTGCGTACGCGTGTGAGAGAGGGAGATTGTCGAGCTATTATAGAAGTTTATGAATATACGTAATTTAACTTACTGTGATGGTAGCGGCTAAGCCATACATCTTTAGCCGTCAATATCAAAATGCTTATCTAATCACATCACTGTATTTATCGACTTTTATTTCCTTTAACTTCATAAATGTACTTCATGTTGCCGTTTTCGACTACAAACCAGCAGAGTCAACATTATAAATGAGAAGGTAAATGTGATATTTTTATGCAATCCTTTGCATCAGCTTCAACCTTCTGAACTGCATTGTTACTCATTGCAATACAAACTCTACAGTTTTAGTTCGGTTTTAATGTGCTTATGCTTAAATTATTTGCACTATAAGAACAAAATCTGAAGAAAACAAATAAATCACCAGTCATTCGTGTTCCTTGTTCATGGGCTTGTCAAACCTTGGAATAAAATTACATTGTATACAGTGGGACGTGATGTAGATCCATTTCGTTAGAATGGGGATAGTCTAAAAATTCTCTCTCTCCGACACCCCTCCCCCACTTCATAAATTCTCTCAACATATGATTAAGGTATGATAATGGCCATATATTATTATATTTTAACTATATAAAAAATAGGTTTATTTCATTTTATTGATTTAATGATACATTAATGCAAATAAATAAAATTCTATAAAATATTAATGTTTATGTATCCAGTTATTAGATTGAGATCCCTATAAACAATGAGTAGTTTAATTTTCCTATCTATTGTATCCACTATGGTTTAAAAATTCTGAAAAGTCTATTACATGACTTGAACTTTAGAAACAATATTTGTTTGAACAAAAAGTATGCTCCACACTGAAGAAAGCTATCAAAATAACTAAATAGCATAAAGACTGATCGAACGATGCACATGTATATAAACAATTCAAACGAACTTCACTTGTCTTCTGTATATTGTCTGTCTCGAGATTTTCAACAACAATGCGCAAGAACCATTCGACGTATATAAATGCATTTTTTTGCTGACATTTTTATATGCTTACGTAGATGACCTTATTTCATTTTCAGGGTATTACAGCCGTCTATTTTTTTAAATCATGTTTTAAAACTGTTTGGAATTGGACATTTTAAAAAACAACAAATAGAACATTGTTACGAAGGTGAAGCATAAACCGCGCGAGAAAGGAAATAAAAAAAGAAATTGAGTAGCCTTATTTGTATTTGTATGTAGATGAACTAATTAAATTCCATCAAGTTGTTTGTTTATTTAGTTTTTACACATTTTGGAGAACTTTTTTTGGAATCAACTTTTTTAATGTAAACCTTGTTAAAACTATTAAACAAGAACACTTTAAGTCGACAAAGGAAAGAATATGTCTCGCTCTTTCGCATTTTTACATAAATAAAACCGAGACGATAAATAAGTGAAAGTAGCACGTGTACTCATCATCGTTCTCGAAGCATAGAAGTTCGGTAGAAAAGACAATCATTTAAATTTTCTATTTTGAACAGCATTTGAACACCCAACAGTATCCACATTCTTATCGTTGATGGAATATTAGTGTGTACACTTGGATGTCATACAGGATGCATTGTTCTTTTTCTTTATCTTTTTTTTTCTTTCTTTTTTGTAACATTACTTTTGTAAACCAGCGCACTTGAAGAAGAAATGTACATTAAGATCAGATACCATAGTGAGGCTGTATGAAATAAAGAAAGAGTCGTGAGATACTGTTTCTAGATGTATAAATGTCCTGATTGAAGAAAAAAAATTAATAAAATTTAATTATATAATGACACATTATATAGACTTGTACCAAAACATTCAAATTCGTTCAGTAAATAAAGACAAGCATATTGATAATTATGTAAGATAAGGGAATAATTTTTCTGCAGACCGCTACAAACTCAAAATATAAGCCTGAATAAAAGTAATTAGCCTATCAAGATAATTTCCGACTCTGTTTCAGTGATTGCCCTGCTGTTTGGTAATCAATATTACCAGAATTCTGTGTAATCGAGTGAGCAGCCATCTTGCTTGAATTATTTCAATCGAATTTCGATATCATGCACTGTGCTCCTTATGGTCTAATTTTAGCTGATGTATATAAAGCTTATCATTTGCTTCAATAATAGTTTGCTTTGGTTTTATATAGATGCAGCAATGTCTTTTAATCACAATATGTGTAGCTCCAAGGAATCATCGTACAAATATACAGTTTCAATGGAAATAAGAACATAAAAAGTGAGAATAGTTTGTTAAGCTCATTATGGAATCATAATAAACCATTGGCAATAGTATATTAGTCTCTCTATAGAATCATGATAAACCACTGGCAATAGTATATTAGTCTCTCTCTATAGAATCATGATAAACCATTGGCAATAGTATATTAGTCTCTCTATAGAATCATGATAAACCATTGGCAATAGTATATTAGTCTCTCTATAGAATCATGATAAACCATTGGCAATAGTATATTAGTCTCTCTATAGAATCATGATAAACCATTGGCAACAGTATATTAGTCTTCTCTATAGAATCATGATAAACCACAGGCAATAGTATATTAGTCTCTCTATAGAATCATGATAAACCACTGGCAATAGTATATTAGTCTCTCTATAGAATCATGATAAACCACTGGCAATAGTATATTAGTCTCTCTATAGAATCATGATAAACCACTGGCAATAGTATATTAGTCTCTCTATAGAATCATGATAAACCACTGGCAATAGTATATTAGTCTCTCTATAGAATCATGATAAACCATTGGCAATAGCATATTAGTCTCTCTATAGAATAGTTGTGTCGAAATGATATTTTGTGTAATATCTAACTGGAATTAAATACTGTACAATGTTATGGATAATACCAACCAATATATATATATATATATATTGCTTTCCATTTTAAATATTCTTCAATAAATACATGTCCCTTTTATAAATATTAGTTTCTTGTTTTAACTGACACGATTTTTAAAATCAAAGTACCAGCGTTTGCATGAAAGGATTCATAATATTAGCCGTTATTAAAAAAGTATTAATTCCAATTTCTTGAGGATGAAAATGTTACTGACAATGGTGATCATTATTTACAGTAAGGACTGTTTGATTTTTTTCCCCGTTTGAATTATTAAAAGACAGCGAGGCCCTGGGCGACCCAGTAATCTAATCACTGCCATCTCACCTTTATCCACGTGATGTAGAGTCTCGGGCCGGCCAATGGGGGTATGTGATAAAGCTTGCCAGAAGCTAGCCGAGAGTCGGTAGTTCTTACCATGTTTTCCAAAATTCTTCCTCCACCAGTTATTCTGACAGCCATATATTGCATATCATGCGCTGAACAATGACGATAACCCAACCAACGACATTAAATGACAGCTGCTATTACCATAAAAGGTGGAAATGTTAACATCGACAAATGTAAACATGCAGAAAAAATTTATACCGAATAGAAGGCATGAAAAAGAACTTAGTGTACTAGTTTAGATTTTCAGCATCTTGATTTATCTCTTTACTAACATCAGTATATTCTATATCACATTGGATGGAATACCTCTCCGTATGTATGCAATTCATGACATTGACATACCGTATATATATATATATATATATATATATATATAATTTTCTGCCGAAGTTTTTCAAGGACTCTAAATAAATTGATGACTTAATGTCTCACATGTTTATATTTTTCGGAATAATCAACAAAGTAAATTGTATCGTACGTATATTATTGTTTACGTATTTATTTGTTTTACAGTGAACGTTTATAAATATGATTTAAGATAGAGAAGGACCCGCTCTGCGGTATTTATTGGAATGTCAGGCGCATCTCAAAACAACCCTCTCACTGTGACTCTCGCTCTGCACAAACATTCTTACGAAAACACTTTGCCACTTATGGCTGTCTGCTACTTACCTTAAAGTTACGTGTAATTGTAAGGGAAACTTAGGAAACAATAAAAACGTACGTAATTCTCGTTAGTGAAACACCCGTAATCACGTACGAATGTCGTACGTAAAAACTTATGAAAATCTTGGGCGTACGTTGTTTTGTGCAACAGGGCCCTAGTCCTTAATATCTAGGATGGATCTAGTCTGTAACATCTAAGATGGATCTATTCTCAGGATGGATCTGGTCCCTAATATCTAGTTATCAGTTACAGCAACTAACTCTGTCACAGAAGAAGAAACATTATTTTCATCAATATACGCAACATCAAAATATTTTAACATTAACCCAGCATAAATAAAATATGCCGCTGATGGTACCACACAATCTGCTTTTTCAACAACAATTTTGATAGCATCTACTTTCGATACGAATCACTTACCATTTAAGATATTTGCTGCAACGCTATTAGTCAAACAGCAATTGACATGTGCTTACTTCTCTGTCGTACGCGATCCAGATCTTACCGTATTTCAAAATGCGATCGACTTCGACGTTTTTAAGCAAAATAGGATTTTTTTTTTCTCGTTCTACTTTGAAGTGGGCCATAACATTAACATCACCATGAAATATGTTTCTTATAGCCTCTTCCAGTTGATATGTGTTTACAACATTAGTTCGAGTAACAAACCGTTCCATGTTATTCAACTATTTAACACAAAATTGAGCTTCACTCACACATCAGTCTTTAAGATATCCCTAAAATTTTCTTGGGTCAAGCAACAATGGGCCCATTTCATTACAGTGTCCATGTCATATCTGACAAAGATCTTTTTATCTTTCTCGAGTTCTGATACCTCGAAATCTGTTAACAGCTGAGTAAGGATCATATCCAACGATAAGATTTACGTACTTGAGATCTGTTTTTTTGTTGCTTATAAAAACTTAAACCACGTCAAACTGCAGGTTCATATTTAAGATTTTAGCTCTGACAACACTCCTTATTTCATCTGGCATTTTTTTATTACTCTTTATTAGACAAAAGTTTTATGTATAATGTCGCTGATAAAATATGACATGTTTCAACAAATCTTTACAGATCACAACCCTTTTCTCCCTCTCTGAAATTTTTGGGCTTGCTCGAAGGCCTTGGAAACTTGAGCTTGCCCAAGCCAAGCTTATTCTGGTAGTCAGGTAAGTGGATTTGTAAATCCCTGTAAGCATATAGTGTCAAGCCAAGCTGTCCTGGTAGTTGTTGTTGTTGTTGTAGGGTTTAATGCCATTTTTCAGACAAGAGAGGCTATACATGGCGGCCAGTATAAATGGTGGAGGAAGAACCCGGGAAAACCCCAGAAAGAACCACCGACCCACGAGTAGCTACTGGCAAGCTTTCTCACATAACCACATTGGTCGAGCCCTGAGACTCGAACCCACACAAACAGAGGTGAGATGGCAGTGATCCATAACGGTGAGAGCTTTAGACCACTCAGCCACTCTGGGTCTCCTATCCTGGTAGTCAGACAAGTGGATTTGTAAATCCCAGCAAGCATATAGTGTCAAGCCAAGCTAGCCTGGTAGTCAGGCAAGTAGATTTGTAAATCCCAGTAAGCATACAGAGTCAAGCCAAGCTTATCCTGGTAGTCAGGCAAGTGGATTTGTAAATCCCTGCAAACACATTGAGTCTGTGATGCAATGCCTTGCCTAGAAACACACCACTGCGGTCAACTGTCCTTGATCTAGTTGCAAATCAAACATGCAACCCTCTAGTTTGGCATGTTAAACTGAGCCACTGTGTTAGTTTGGCATGTTAACCACTGAGTCACTGTGTCAGTTTGGCATCTTCACCACTGAGCCACTGAATTAGTTTGGCATGTTCACCTCTGAACCAATGTGTTAGTTTGGTATGTTCACCACTGAGCCATAGTGTTTGGCATTTTCACCACTAAGCCAGTGTTAGCTTGGCATGTTAACCACTGAGCCACTGTGCTAGCTTGGCATGTTCACCAATGAGCCACTGTGTTTTGGCATGATTATCACTGAGCCACTGCATTTCAGCATTTTCACCACTGAGCCAATGTGTTAGTTTGGATTGTTCACCACCACTGAACCAATGTGTTAGTTTGGATTGTTCACCACAGAGCCAATGTGTTAATTTGGATTGTTCACCACTGATCCAATGTGTTAGTTTGAATTGTTCACCAATGAGTCAATGTGTTAGCTTGGCATGTCCACCACTGAGTCAGTGTGTTAGTTTGGCATGTCCACCACTGAGTCAATGTGTTAGTTTGGCATGTTCACCAGAGTCAATGTGTTAGTTTGGCATGTTCACCAATGTGTTAGTTTGGCATGTTCACCACTGAACTATTGTGTTTAGAATGTTCACAACTGAGCCACTGCATTTGGCATGTTCACCCTGAGCCACAATATTGGTTTGGCATGTTCATCACTGAGCCACTGTGTTACTTTGGCAAGTTCACCACTGAGCCATTGTGTTTGACATGTTCACCCTATGCCACCATATTGGTCTGGCATGTTCACCACTGAGCCACTGTGGTTTCCCACATCTAGTTTTAGCCTGTATGTATAATGTCTAACCTATTTAACAAATCCTAAATTGTTCTCTAAGTTCAAACTGGGATTCTAATTTTGTTGTCATTTTACAGACTGCTTCCATGTGTCATTTACATAACAACATGGAATCGTGGTTCAAAAGGATAGTGCTGCAATACTGGATTCCCTGGCAGATGAAAAACATTTTTCTGGATTTATTTACAAATAACACTTAAGTGTATCCTGAATACTTTGTTGTCCATTTTGCACAGGTTGAAACTAAAAATTAAAATATGAGAATATATTTCTAACTATTATTCTTTATTACAAGTAGCTGTCCTTTATATGAGGGTGTGCACTATATCAGGTTTAAATCTGTCTGAAGAGGACAATCAATGAGACTACATAGATCAAAGGGTCCACTAAGATCAATCAGTTGATCACAAAATGTGTTCTTTAATTGTAAGTGTACCTTAAATACAGGTTGCAAATAGAAATGAAAGTAAGAAAATCAATTCCTAAATACTGTCATTAATTCTGAACAAATTATCTTCATACGAATATGTTCATTATATCAGGATTCAACCTGTCTAAAGAGGACAATAAATGAATTTCAGAATACATCCTCTGTGATCAGGAGTCTTTATTTATAATGGTTTGAAAAATAAATGAAAGTACCTGGTAATAAAAGAGATTTCTAAATCATGTCCTTTAGGAGCATGCTACAACACCATGTATCATTCTATGAAATTCCCACCAAAATAAAATTACCAATTGGTACATGCACATCTGACATTTGAGAAAAGCATGCAGTACAAATCTCACATCAAAACAGCTGGAATGGGTCTGATTATACAATATAGGCAGGACAATCACCGATTGTTTAGGCTTGGTTTACTAGATCAGGTTATTTCAGATGGATAAAAATAAAGTGACTTTGTGCAACACTAGATGCCGACATAACAGAGGAGGTGTTAGACACAGGTGGAAAATGGGATTCAATATTAGTTTCATTACTTTTGAAAAGCCAATATTTGTCATCTCATCGCTAACTAGTATTACTAGCTGTGTATTTCATCCGATTATAGTCAAATCTGACCTGATTACTGTTCTCATCCATTAACAATTATCCTGATGTTACTTTGTATCAAATTTAAAAGAAAGATTATTTTTGTTTTATGACAGACAGATTTTCAGTAGGAACTAATTTCTTGCAAACCAATTTCTTTTGTCATTTGTGTATAAGGGATGGTGTTCATTTTCCCTACATTTACCATATATAATCGCTTATACATTGAGTAGAACTGAAAACAATGCAGACCTGATCTGCCATGGGTGTAATATGGGTTGTAGAGTATACAGCTTGGCCTTACTCCAGATATGCACCTTTCAAAAAAGTGCTAGCTCCACTTGGTCATTTTCACTTCCTGAAATTCAGAGGTAAAATGTAAAAAAAAGAGCCGATAACTTTCTTACATTTTATATATTTGGTAATTCATTCATTGCACTTTCAGAAGCTGGTATTGTCTAGTCTGGCAAAATTCATTTTCCCTATTTTAATAGCTGCTAAGGATAGTGTACTTTAGACAAATTCAGGCTGATTTTTGGAGCACAAGGGAGCAGTCACTTTAGTTAGCAGTGTGCTAAGATCATTTACAATTTCCAAAAGTACAATATCCAAAGAAATGTCAGCCACATTACATCAAAGTAGCATAGAGGTATGCCAACATTCTCTCCACTGTGCATGTTTTAAATGCAAACAACTTTACCTTACATATGTCACTTTCTCAAAAGTACATAATAACTGGTGAGTGCCCCCTATGTAACAATGTAACAGCAGATTTGGGCCTGTGCAGTTTGCAGCTGGATTTGACTTACAATAAAAATTACTTTATTTAAAGAAGGTAACACAGCTGAAGAAGTAATCTACCTTGAAGCCCTCATACAAAAATTTATTGACATGTACACACACACACATATTTATATATGTACTCACACATATATACACACATAGGCATACGTATACATAGCAGCATGTATATACAACAAAATATTCACATTCTTTCCTTTCTCTCTCCCCCTCCCCCCTGGACACTAATTCATATATATGAAGCCAAACAGTCAATATACGTGCAGTATACAGTTAGTGCCAAATAGATGGGTAGTACATTTAATGATGCCCAGTGCCATTCATAACATAAATGCAGTTTTGATGGAACTAAGAACAGATACCATTCTGTAGCATACTAGGTTACGACTCCTTAGCTTTTGACCGCATCACACGACCTTCATCAGAAGAATGACTTCTGGACTGGAGTCACATGATCAACTAAATGTTGACCATGTGATGAAACCCTTCCCGTACAACAGTGCAAGTTCCAATCTGGAATCATGGTTCAAGACTGGCTTCCCCTCCATGATTTCAATAGCTTCTCCAATTTTCCTCCTCAGGGTATTCTCTCTACCAAGTACTCTGATGTTATCCCAAGAAATAGTATGCCCCGATTCTTTGCAATGTTCACCAACTGTTGTCAGGGATTTTCTGTTGGTGTACAAGTGTTATTTAACTTTTGTTTCAAGGCTTCTAGCAGTTTCCCCAGAACAGTCTTTTCCATAATTATCACACTGGAGTTTATTGATGACTGAACACTTCTTATTCAAAGGAGTTTGGTTTTTTGGAAGTACCAAGATTGAGTGGAAATTGTTATAGGGTTTGTGGATTACGTTAGCTCCATGTTTTTGGAAGAATTTTTAAAACCTTCAGAGGGTCCACCAAGATATGGTACAGGGACAGTTACACATTTGTCTCCTTTCTCCTTCAGATGTTCCTTCCTAATCTTCATTCTTTTTCTGGAGACATCAATATCCAGTCTATGTAACTGTTGGCCCTCAAAGCTGTCTTAATATGATCAGTCTCCATCACACAGTCCTCCTCAACACTAATAAGGTTGTTCATGTGTTGCGACAGAGTTCTCCCCACTTATCTCTTATCTTCAAGATGGTGATTGAAGTTCAGATACTGGTCTGTGTGGGTAGGTTTGTGGTAAATGGTAACTTTTGTTACTCCATCATCTAAAATATGAACACAAGTATCTTAAAATGGCAACTTCCATCCTCTTCCACTTAAAAGTGAACTGGATATTTTCACCAATGGAACTGAGATGCTCTGTGGATTCTTCAACATTCATGCATCATGGTGAAAGTGTCATCCACATAATGAAACCACAGATCAAGAGGATGGGCTGCAGTGGAAATATCAAAGAGACCACCTTCACATAATGACTATAAATGTGTATGAAGAAATCTCTATATATAAATAAATCAAACTGACCTGCTTATAATGACTAAATGTGTATGAAATGCATAGAAATATTTGAGAATCTGATTTTTGATAATGATATGAGAACACATATTTTTGTCCATTTAATTGTTTGCCAAGCAGTTTGTATAGAGTCTCCAATATTATTATATAATTATTACATAAACAACATATCATAAATGCTCCCAGTGGGTGTTACATTTTCCTAAAATTAATCATGCTTCAAATGAAATCCTCCTGGTAGTTGATCATTATGAACCAGTGTCTTTTATTTCCAAACAAACACCTGTGAAAAAAATCTGACGAGTTCCATTTTTAACAATTATCACCTAGTTGCCATAAAATCAGTAACATGCATCAAACCAATCCATGAAAAGCCACTTGTTCAGAGTTGACACAGCCCAAGGCTTACTTAGGACAGGTATGTCGGTAAATTCGGTACATAAAATTATACATAACTGATAAGAATATTTATTCTTATATGTCAAAACTTATTCATATTATAAATCTGCGTGAGAAAATGTGAGCCTGATCTTGATATTTGCAGATGATGAATGTGCTACAATGAATGCTACATAAACATGATGGTATATGTATTGTGGAGAGATCACAGCGTATAAAACTTGCATAACATATTGCATTAGGTACATAACATGACCCCATGTTGGTAATTCAGCTTGCACTGAATTACTGTATTTTACTCAGACCACCCAATGCTGAATAAAATTTACTGTATCTTGTATCCCTCTTTCAACAGAACTCAGAGAGAGAGAGAGAGAGAGAGAGAGAGAGAGATTCATAAATGAGTGCATGTATACAGTTTTAGATGTTTTGCTAAATAGCTACACTTAATACATCTTGGTAATAATAATGCTAATAATAATAATAATAATGCCAATAATAATGATAATGCTAATAATAATAATGATAATGCTAATAATAATAATAATAATAATAATAATAATGCTAATAATAATAATAATAATGCTAATAATAATAATAATAATGCTAATAATAATAATGATAATGTTAATAATAATAATAATAATGCTAATAATAATAATGATAATGCTAATAATAATAATGCTAATAATAATAATAATAATGCTAATAATAATAATAATAATGCTAATAATAATAATGATAATGCTAATAATAATAATAATAATGCTAATAAAAATAATGATAATGCTATTCAGTTCATAGTAGATAAATTTGTCATGAACCAAGTTGGAGAGCTGAACCTGCCTTGAAGTCAGAGATCACCTGTCTAAAAGGCCAATTTTGCTTTTTCCCATGGATGGCTTCTGTACACAGGTTTGAATATCTATGTATGTATGTATGTGTATATATACACACACACACACACACACACACACACCCCTTACGAATAAAACAATATTAAGAAAAACTCACTGGGGTATCATCATAAACTGTACCTTATATGACTGTCATGTGGTAAATAATACTACACTCGTATCACATGTAGCATGCTCTGATAATTTGGATAACTCAGGGATACTGCTTATAACAGAGACAGGTGTTGATCCCATTGTATCACTTTTTAAAGAGACAAAAACTTAAGTTCATATTTGTTGAAAATAAATAAATGACAATCAAAGTCTGTAAGTGAAGTCTCACAGTATCATTTGTTTCATCATTAAAAAGAATAGCTTGTTCATAATCATTAGTAAATTTTATTAACAAATAATACATTTTGTAAGATTTTCTTTAACATAATAATGTCCCCATAAATAACGTAATATTCAACAAAGTTTCGGTCGACACAAATACTTATCAAGCAAACTCCATGTTTCATTTTATCATAATTCAATTTCATGTACTCATCATAAAATTAACATTATTATAAGCCCTTTCTATTCTTCTCACATTTTAGAATTTGGATAATCTTTGATTTTCTTCAAAATCTGCATTAATACATTCAAAAATAACTTAAAAATTCTACTAAAATTGACATGTTTGTCTCTTTTCTTTTGGGTCATTATCTGTTGTTTATCCCAATGTAGTGCTACTGTCATGTGCCAACTTTGTTTATTAGCACAAGACATGGAGTCAGTCAGTCATTCACTCATCCCTGTCTTCTCTAAGAAGTGTAAGGTGACATTTCAAATCTCTGTCTTTAGGAATTAAACACCGCAAACACATTGGACAGGTTGGACTCAGGCACTCTATGAGAGTAATTCTAACTGTAAATTGGCTTTAGATCATTTGTGTTTATGATGGATACACATGCATTAATATGGATTTCTTTTTGGTTTTTGCCAGCTTTAATAGCACTTTTAAAATATTATTGGCTGTAACATGCCAAGAAAATGGAAGCTAAGTGCCTCTCCTGAGGATGTACTGATGTAGCTGACCTGGGCTGGCCTTAAGATGACAGCACTTCCAACTTTATTGATGCATGAGTACAGCATGTCAACTTGACAAGTCTATCATGTAATTATTGACTTTAATTGAATTTGAAAAGATCTAATATCCATTAATATTAAAACCTATCATACAAAGATTTTTGTGAAGGACACAGGATATTATCATTCTCATTTTTTAGCAAAAATTGCAAGCACACACAACTTTAATGTTTACCAAAATTTAGTCTTCCTTGCTATCTTGCACACTCATGTTGTGGTTCATGTGTTTGGACCCACTTGCCCTGGTCTTATCAATTGATGCATATGAACCCCTTTGCCCTGAACTTATTAGTTGATATGAATGAAAACACCCCCCTCCCCAGATTTATCAGTTGATATGTCGCCTCAGTTCATGTTTATGGACCCCCTTGCTCTGGTCTTATCAATTGATGCATATGAACCCCTTTGCCCTGAACTTATTAGTTGATATAAATGGAAACACCTCACCCTCCCTGATTTTTCAGTTGATATGTATGGACCCCCGCTCCCACCTTCCCTGGATTTATCAGTTGATATGTATGGACCCCCTTGCCCTGGACTTATCAGTTGATATGTATGGACCCCCTTGCCCTGGACTTATCAGTTGATATGTCTGGACCCCCTTGCCCTGGACTTATCAGTTGATATATCTGGACCCCCTTGCCATGGACTTATTGGTTTGAGATGTATTATAATTCTTTTATTGGTCAGATTCACATGTACTAAAAGACATAATACTTATGTAACTCATGTACTATCTCACTAAGTCATGTTGCCTAGCAACACTACATGACACACTGTGCCTTATATAAAGGTCTCTTCCTTGACTCAAGTGCAAGTCATACACAAAATTTGGACAAAGTAAAAGATGCAGAACTCAAATTAGTTTGTGGTAACCATTTTTCTTGTTGTAATTTTAGTGTCCCTGGCCTTTAACCTATTGATCCCAATATTAAAAGTTACTTTTTTGGTATTAAATGCAAGCCTCCACAGAGTTTGATCATAGTCTGAGACTCTGAACTTGAGTTATTTTGTGGAAAACTTTTTCGTTCTTTTGGTTCCTGACAGTGACCTTTCAAGCCCAAATTCTATATGGGTCAACCTTGTTTCAGATGTTACGTATATGTAATTAAATTATTTATGTGTTAGTTTTAAATTTCTTTTATTTTGTTTCATTACATTTTATTGTAAGGATAATATTTTACTGGATTTGACATTTTTCCCAGTAAATTTAGTTCAATTCTTTTAGCCTGATTAGAACGCAAAATGATTGCTACATTATATTTTTAGCTGACCTAGTTCTTGACCTTGGTTCCGATTTTGTAAACATTGAGTGAAAATGATTGGTCATTACCAAGGTCATGTTCAGCCCACGTGTTAGTCTGAATAAACAACGTTTTATTTTTAAATTCATTTCCAGTGTGGGAATCTGATTCTTAGATAGGGCTATTCTAGCCTATGTGTTAATTGACTTGTAATGGGTGACCACGTGACCCATCACGCGGGTTTGAAATGCGTTCTTAGTAGGGGTTTAATTCTCAATCTCAGTGTTTCTGAGTCAGTTGTAAAATAATACCTTGAGGCTGAAAGGTATTTCTGTTGTTGCCATTTGAATTGAGTTTTTTTATTTAAAAATAATTTATTCACCCTAGAAAATACTTTTCTTCATAAAAATTCTTTGACAAAGACATTCACTAAATTATTTGGAATTCTAAAGCTGGAATTATATTCTTGGTGACTCAACAAGGAACTGTTGACACATCAACACAAACTGGTTATAGAGGACGTCATCACCTTCCATATTGGAACTTCATCGAGATTCGAACTTAGATTCAATTAGAACTTTTTAGTGATAGGACTTATATTTTTCAATTCTAGGATTAATTTTTGGATTATGTTCACAAACCGTAAGTCCTATTTCATATTTTTACTTTGTTTTCTAGGGAAATAAATTATTTTGTTAAATTTACAAAGCTTGTTGACTTCACTCTTTTCTTTTGTTACTTCTGTACAAGCCTACACATAACACAGAACAGAACTTAAGTAGCTTGTGAAAATCAATTTTCCTCCTTTCAATCCATATGACCTTAACTTCTAATCTTACTGACCCCAAAATGATTAGGTGGTTTCTGGTTTCAAATCCAAGCCATCCACAAAGTTTGATCAAAATCCAAGCCATCCACAAAGTTTGGTCAAAACAGTTGCTAAAGAATTCAAGATACCATGCAGGAACAATTTTCTACTTCAAGTCACCTTTGACCTTTTCACCCCCAACTCAACAGGTGTCTTTTTTTATTATCTAAAATTCACATATTCAAGCCAATAAACAAAGTTTGGTCAAGGTGTATGGTATACAAGTGAAGTTACTGTTTGTAAAGAATTTTCCTTCTTTCAGTCCCTCTGAGGCTGACTTTTTAAGTCCAAAACTGATAGGTTTCTTCTTTGGCACAGATGAAAGCTATTTACAAAATTTGGTAAAAGTATATGGTAGAGAATTCCAGTTATTGTGTGAAATGAAACAGGGAACAGAATGCTGGGGATACAGATGGACAAAATTATAATATGGTACTCCACCTTATCACAGGCATATAAATTCTATACATAGTGATATTACCTTAAACCCACATTTTAACAAAAGCAAATTTGAAAGAAAATACATTTATCCACACTGCAAATATTGATCAAAATTTAAATTATAAGAGAAATAAAATAACAAATGTCACTGGAAAACTTTGTAACAGTGAGAATGAACAGATTTTCAGGAAATGAATAACAGCAGGCATTATATTTATGCAATCCATGATGTTGACAAATAATTGCTGATGATTGGCACACACTGCATTATAAGTGCGTATTTTCCATTTCTAAAAGAACTTTTACTTCATCTTAAGTTGATTTTGTGAGCTAAAACATTTACCAGAACTACTGCCAAATTCATCAGACCCTTAATTTTGTCAAGTAATATTGGAAATATGAATAACTAACAAAAAGTCAATTTGAAAATCAATCACATAATTAACCACATATAATGTGTATTCAACTGTAAAGAGTGAAAACCCATATCTACCACTGTGTACTGTACTGTGTAAACCCAGATCTGCCATTGTGTAATGAACTGTGAAAGCCCAAATCCAAATCAGCCATTCATACTCTACTGTGTAAACCCAGATCTGCCATTGTGTAATGTACTGTGTCACCCCAGATCTGCCATTGTGTAAAGTACTGTGTAAACCCAAATATGCCATTGTGTAATGTACTGTGTCAACCCAACTATGCCATTGTGTAATGTAGTGTCAACCCAAATATGCCATTGTGTAATGTACTGTGTCAACCCAAATATGCCATTGTGTAATGTACCGTGTCAACCCAAATATGCCATTGTGTAATGTACTGTGTCAACCCAAATCTGTCACTGTGTAATGTACTGTGTCAACCCAAATATGCCATTGTGTAATGTACTGTGTCAACCTAAATCTGCCATTTCATACTCTATTGTGTAAACCCAGATCTGCCATTGCATAATGTACTGTGTAAACCCAAATCAGCCATGGCATACTGTACTGTGAAAATCCAGATCTGCCATTGCAACTGTATTGTTTAAACTCAGAGCTGCCATTGCTTACTGTACTGTGTAAACCCAGATCTGCAATCATAAAATATACTGGTACATCAGAGTCAACATTGTTTGATGGCAATCACAGACAGAACAGCATAAACCCAGATTTGTCATTGTGCAATGCATTGGTACCTCAGGGTCTATTTTGATGGTAATCACAGATAGAACACCCAGATCTGTCACTGTGTAATGCATTGGTACATTACGGTCTACTCTGATGGTAATCACAAATAGATCATCCAGATTTATATCAGGATCTACCCTGATGGCAGTCACAGACAGAACATCCATATCTGTCATTGCGTAATGCACTGGTACATCAGGGTCTACTCTGATGGTAATCACAGATAGAACACCCAGATCTGTCATTGTGTAATGCATTGGTACATCAGGGTCTACTCTGATGGTATCACAGATGAAACACCCAGATCTGTCATTGTGTAATACAGTGGTATATCAGGTCTACTATGCATCATGGTAATCACAGGCAGAATGTATAGAGTAGACACCGATCTCGTAGCACATAATGTGACAGATGATCTGGGTTTAGGTTGCTTGTAATTTGGTAGGCATTATACAAAAAAAATACTGTAACGCTTGTTCAGTGTAATTAAGCAGAAGAGCTGTCAGTTATAACGACAGTGGGTAGTTTGCTTTCATTAATGACTGGTGATGTATTTAGTCTGCAGAATGTGTCACACTATATTATTTTGCTAAGATTGCTCTTTTTATTATTCCCAACAAATATTCTGGGAGGTGGTGTCATGGCTGTGGATCTCAAAAATTACACAATAATTTTGTTATCTAAAAAAAAAAATTACTAGCTTAGACATCTTGAAATGGAATCACTCTAAAAATCATGCTCAGTACTATGCATTATACATTATCACCACCATCAGTTTTCAGTGAAACAAGACTGATGTTAAATTGCCTTTTTGGAGAATTGAAAGATAGTCCAATAATAAAATTTCAGTTTTCACAGCATCTCTGTATTTGTAGATGTCATTATGATGAGGGAAACAGCACAGAGAACATGACATATATCGGCTTCTTCAGATTCTCCAACTTGATAATCTGAAAAAATAAAAAAATATATTAACTGGTATCTTGCCGCTATAGACTTGTGGAAACAAAAGAAAATGTGTTCCACTGGTGTTTAGTCAAACTTATCTTTACGAAATAAAAAATCCATCTTTTAGGTTTCTGAATCTCGGCTGCAAGAAAATATTACAATTTTCATAAAATAGCTACTGTACAAAATAACAGGTTTTTCTTAAATTCCAAAATTTGAAAATTTGAAAACACAGACCAAGATGTGCTGGTACATTATGTGGTGACACGTAGGATCCATGTTGTTTGATTTACTAATTACAGTACAACTTACAAACTGCAGAGATCAAAATCTGCTGGCATATTATGTGATGGCCGATCCAGGTCTGTGCAGTTAGCAGATGAATCTGACTTACAATACAGTACCTATGACTATTTTCTAAAATGTTTTGTGTGTATCCATGTATGATGTACAACTACAAAAAACATGGACTGAGATATACTGTCCAATAACAATTTGGCAAGTCTGGGTCTAAATGGAAAGCAGCCTTTATAAAACATGAACTGAGATATGCTGTCCAACAATAATCTGGCAAGTCTGGGTCTGAACGGAAAGTGGCATTTTTATTTCATACAAGTTTAATAGAATATTTACAGCAAAACCTGTCTGACATAACAAATTCTAAATGCATGGATTTATTGATTATATTGTGTGACCTGTCATGAGAAGCCACATATCTTGAGGGACCATGATTTTTTTGCAGAGAGGGTAGTCTTTGAAAGTCCAACTGTACTACACTTATGTCAGACATACGGTAAAACCTGTCTTGAGCGACCACCCCTTCTGCCAAACAAACTGGTCTCTTTAGATAGGTGGTCTCTCAGAACAGGTCGTGATACTATATAATCATTCAATCTGGGGTTCATGGCCTGGTCTCTTAAGACAGGTGGTCTCTCACATAGTGGTCTTTCCAGACAGGCAATACTGTATTACATTGACTTTTGCTTGTATATCACACAGATGTGCAGAGGAATGGGTAATCCAATTAAAAAGTGGAATGGGTAATCCAATTAAAAAGAGGAATGGGTAATCCAATTAAAAAGTGGAATAGGTAATCCAATTAAAAAGTGGAATGGGTAATCCAATTAAAAAGTGAAGAAACCCTATAAAACTGGTTATACCAGAAAATGTCATTAAAGGGCAATTCCAGACGTCGGGTGTTAATCAGATATTGAACACTATGATGTAGTAAAGACAGATATATTAAATCAATAAACACTATGATGTAGTAAAGACAGATATATTAAATCAATAAACATATGATGTAGTAAAGACTTATATATTAAATCAATAAACACTATGATGTAGTAAAGACAGATATATTAAATCAATAAACATATGAAATATACACATAGAACCCAAACAATATTTGTAACATACACCTTGAGAGATGGATCTGATGATTTCAATAAACACTATGATGTAGTAAAGACAGATATATTAAATCAATAAACATATGAAATATACACATAGAACCCAAACAATATTTGTAACATACACCTTGAGAGATGGATCTGATGATTTCAATAAACACTATGATGTAGTAAAGACAGATATATTAAATCAATAAACATATGAAATATACACATAGAACCCAAACAATATTTGTAACATACACCTTGAGAGATGGATCTGACGATTTAGGGATATATATTCAATAAAACAAAGCATTATATGAAAACATTATTATTTGATAGTAGTGTTGAGAACTGATTAAAATTTAAAGGTGATAATCCACCAGCAACTCATTTTAATCAGTTTTATGTATTTTTTCATTAGCACTGGCTTTTCTGCGTACATGGTAATGGTTAAGTTGTTTGCATTGTACTGTGTGAACTGAATGGTTGACAAGGATATTGGTTGTCTGCCATGGTGCAGTCACTAGGGTTATAGTAAATTTTGAAGGGCTGTAAGGGCTGTAATAAGTGGAAGCTGTTAATCACATGTTTTACTTTTCCGGATAGAATCTGTCCCAAAATGTAGAACAGTAAACGAAAAACCAAACTGTCATGATTTATATTTTATTATGGATGAACAAATTCTAACACTTACTCATTTAACTTTCAGTCTGGTATTTTATTAATTTGATTAAATGCCACACCTCTAATGCAGGGGATGAAAAATTTCACTTGCCCAGCACTTGAAATAGCAAGTGAAAATTTCTGATGGACAATTGAAGTTTTCAATCATGACGATTCTGGACTGACAAGTGTTTCTCTTGGATGAAAATGATGTTCTGGGCTGACCAGTGTTTCTCTTGGATGAAAATGATGATTCTGGGTGGACCAGTGTCTGAATTTGATGAAATTATGATTCTGGCAAACAATATTGCTGACTTTGCTCATTTAATCTCCATACTGTCCACCAGAAACTTGTTTTCCTTTAGTTTGATCAAACTCATGCAAGTGCTTTTCTCACTCTTCAATAATGTTAAATGCTTACCACAGGGAGATCAATCAGATCACATAGGAAGCAATACCAGAATGATTAAAAGTATGTTCCTTTAATGAGTATGTTACACATTCTGGACAGGATGCTTAAATTCAGAAACGTTGATGCAAGGGTTCCTGATAAGTATGCTTAAGGGTCAACATCAATGCAAATGGACAGATGAATGGAGGTATGGAAGCTACAGTATGAACAGATGAATGGAGGTATTAAATGTCTGAACAGACGAATGGAGGTATGGAAGCTACAGAGAGATGAATGGAGATATGGATGCTATAGACAGATAAATGGAGGTATGGAAGTTATTGAGAGATGAATGTAGGTATGAAAGCTATGGGCAGATGAATGGAGTCATTGAAGCTATGGACATATGAATGGAGTCACTGAAGCTATGAACTGATGAATAATGCATGGAGGCTACAGACAGATGAATGAAGGTATCGACAGATGAATGGATGTATGGAAGCTAAGGACAGATGAATGGAGGTAGGGACAGATGAATGGAGGTATGGAAGGTATGGACAGATCAATGGAGGAACGGAAATTAAGGAAAAATGAATGGAGGTATGGAAGTTATGGAGGTATGGAAGCAATGGACATATGAATGTAGGTATGGACAGATGAATGGATGTATGGAAGGTATGGACAGATGAATGGAGGTAAGGAGGCTATGGTTACAAATGTAGGTATGGAAGATATGGACAGATGAATGGAGGTAAGGAGGCTATGGTTACAAATGTAGGTATGGAAGATATGGACAGATGAATGGAGTATGGAAGCTAAGGACTAAATAAAGATGTCCCTGCTGCAATATGATGGCATAAAGAGGCAGATTGCATAAGCTCTATTACACTTTTAGGAAGACATTCTGACAGATCATAATGCAAGAAGAAAGAATCATACAGGGTATGTCTTTTTATATCCGCCCAGTATCTTAGGGTTTAGAATGCAGCTGCACATCAACATGCACTGTACTTTCATATGTGTAGCACATATCAAAATGAAGCATAGACCCAGATCTGCCATGACAAAATGCATCAGAAAATCAGATTGTATATTGTCTATCGCAGCTATGATTTCAGCAAACAACATAGACCAAGCTCTGTCATGGCATATGTCAATCAGGGTGTACACTGTCTATTCTAGTTATGATTTTTAACATACAGCATAGGTCCAGATCTGCCACAGCATAATACATAAACTGATCAGGGTGTCCACTATCTATTCTAGTTATCATTCAAAATAAAAAGTATAGACCCTGATCAGCCATTGAATAATGCACCATAAGATCATGGTGCTTGATGTCAATTATAGTTATGACTTCATGTAAACAACCCAGATCTGCCATGGCATATGACATCAACAGATCAGGTTGTACACTGTCTATCCTATAATCAGCCTCCAATCCATTATTAATCATACTCAACCTTCTGTCTTTATTTACCTGGCACAATTATGATCTAGCTACCTGGCACAATTAAGATATAGCTGAGGATTATTGAATCCCTTCATTCCATAGCAATTTCAAAAACCACCCATTCTTACATCAGCACAAATGTTTGTAATTTGGAAAAAAATGTAGTCATCAATGGCAAGTGCAATGTTAAAGCCATGCTAGTTTTAGGCGATGGCCTCAGAATCATTGTAAGGTGCATGGATGATGCATATGCTCACCAAGTAGAAATACAAGTCAGTACATAACACAGCATACACGAACAAGATACCAATATAATGAGTACATATACAATAAAGGAAGAGGAGACTACAGTGACAAAATTATCTGAATCATAAAACTGTCATGTAGAGTATAGACTGTTATCCTTTCTTACATTATATGCCAAACATTCCACAATAATGCAGTCTGAATTAAAGTGGCTTTATTAATTATTATTTTTATATATTCATAATTAAGTAGCATTGAAAATATCAGTGCTCTGACTACATTTAAGAGAACAAATTTAGACATTATTATTATTATTATTATTATTATTATTATTATCATTGTTGTTGTTATTATTATTATTATTATTATTATTATTATTATTAAAAGAAAAAATAACCGTATATATGTATAATCAAAATTTAAAAAAATATTCTGGTCACAATAAATTCCTTACACCAAATCAATGTTGAATATAATATAAATTATACTGTAAAATAATGGCTGATATTTTTATTAGAATTTTAAAATAATATCAACATGATATATTCTTCTAAGATGCTAAAGACCATCCAAATACAATTTAAAGAAATTTCCAGGGTACCAATTCTGTTAATAAGGCATTATTATGTAATGTCAAGCACATCCATTACACAAAAAGGACAAAAATCTATATTTGTATGAGATGTTTATGACTTGGAGAATTTTGTCACATTTATGTATTTTCAATCTAGCCATTAAAACGGCAAGTATCTTGTATGGTGTATAGAGTTACTGGCCTTTTTTTAACCTGTGGGATCATCAGCATCACAACTATGCAGCTTGTAACATACATTAAACTGCTCTGTCTACTAAAAATAGTATGGCTTTAACACTGCGCTCACTGCTGATGAATTTTTTTCCCCAGATTGCAAACGTTTGCATGGATGGAATGTAGTATAAGCTGAAATTTGTAAAGCATGTAAAGGAATTAATTCATTTTCAGCCATTATACAATGTTGCATGAATGGAGTGTGGCAATGTTAAAATTTGTAAAACATATAGGAATTAAATAATTCTCAACCAGATTATACAAAAGTCAGGGAAATATTTTTGAAGCTGTAGGGTATGGTATATCAGAGATGTAAGTTATGATACAACTCATAATGGATGTCGGAGATGTAAGTTATGGTACGACTCATAATGGATGTTGGAGATGTAAGTTATGGTACGACTCATAAAGGATATTTGAGATGTAAGTTATGGTACGACTCATAATGGATGTTGGAGATGTAAGTTATGGTACGACTCATAATGGATGTTGGAGATGTAAGTTATGGTACGACTCATAATGGATGTTGGAGATGTAAGTTATGGTACGACTCATAATGGATGTTGGATATGTAAGTTATGGTATGACTCATAATGGATGTCAGAGAAGTAAGTTATGGTACGACTCATAATGGATTGGAAGCTGGCTATGATTTCAATCTGTACAGACAATAATCTACCATTGCATAATGTCTATTCTAGTAATTATTTCAAACACACATCACAGATCCAGATCTGTCATGGCATGATGCATAAGCAATTCAATGTATGCTGTTTATTCTACTTATGATTTCAACCAAAAACACAGACTCTAACCTGCTAGGCATAATATGTTTGCAGGTCAAAGTCTATGTGTGTCTGTTCCAGTTTTGATTTCAAGAAAACAGTATATACCCAGATCTGCCATTGCATAATATGTCAACAGATCAGGGTATACACTGTTGATTCTAGCTAATTGTTTTGAAGCAAACAGAATAGACCCAGATCTGCCATGGCATAATGCATCATCAAATTAGAGTGTATGCTGTCTATTTTAGTTACGATTTCAGTCAAACAGTATAGATCCATATATAAAACTCTATTATTGCTTTATTCCCCTGAGGAAGCTGCTCTCCTGGAGTGTTGCCTGGCTCAGAGTCAGTACATCCCACCATACAACACTATCCTAGAACAAGTTCTGAAAGGAAAAGGCAATAATAGATTTAGTATTTCACATGATGTAATGTGACCTCATCCTGTGGCAATAGTGCCTACTGTAACAGGTGTAGTTACCACATCTAGTTGCAATCATGGGAAAATGGGACAGTTAGCTGAAATACATTATAACTCATCCAAATTGTTATCCCTCAATACCTTATACTTTACCAACTACATTACCTGCACTCTTACAAAATCAATCAACTTGCACCTGACACATGCTTAATACCAAAATGGGTCTAAACGGTGATTATGCTTGGAGTGAAGACAGCAAGTTTAAAACCACTGTAATATGTAGCCCTTTGGAAAAATCTATAATAGGAAACAATGTTTGCAGTTTTACACCTTGCCCTTGATTTCTTAATGACTTTTACATTTACAGTGACACATTACAGTCCCATATTTTCATGCATATACTCTACCCACATGTATAATCCACCCATGCATTAACCCCACAGAAATTCACTAATCATGTAAAAAAAAAATTGGTATATCCCACCCACTCATACAAATCCTAACATAATTTCACATGAAATGGCAATGCACAAAAAACTACATCACAAAGTCACCACTAGATTTTGATGGATGACTGCACACAAAGATCCAATGGTGCAAGCAACGGATAATGCTGGTGGCCATACTGCTGTTATTCCTGGAGGTTTAACATGTAAACTGCAGCCTCTTGATATCATGGTGAACCTCCCTTTAAAGTGCAACATCCACATGGAATGGGACAAATGCATGATGAGTGGTGAGGACACTTTCATGCCATCAGGACCTCAGCAACAAGCAACGTACACAAAGGTGTGCAAATGGGTTGTAATTCCGCGGATTAAACCTAACATTTACAATGGATTTATCATGGCTGGAATACTTCAGCAAAATGGACAACTTCAGCAACAGCAGTCTGATGATGATGGTGACAAAGCAGAAAACATGGAGCTCACTGAAGCATGTTTTGCAACAGTAACTGACATTTTCAACGACAAGTCACACAAGAGCTTTGATTCATTTGACAGCAATTCCAGCAACAAAGATTAACTTTCTTAATAAACATTATGTTTCTTTCAATACTACTATTAAAATGCCAATGGGTTGGACAACTAGTATAACAGAATATTAGGTATGTGTATTAAGAAGAGAACAATACTGGGAATGTGTATTACTACATGAAATAAAACTCTTTTTGTTTTGCATTTTTATTGGTTTTAGTTTTAATTATATGAAAACAGCACTATAGAAACACTTGCATTGCTCTATTCCCTTCAAAGACAATTGTAATTTGTTCGTATTTGATAGGTGTTGTCGGAATTAACTTCTTAGCATCCATTGTTTCATGCTATTCTTATTTCTGTTGTCAATCTGATTAACATAAGCAAACTTAAAAAAATCATTATAAACAATTATTCAATGATATCTAAATAATTTTAAAAATAAACTGAGACTACCGGCTCTGTGAAAAAGAACAGCTATATCCTGCCCACTAAGATACCATGCATGGGTGGGTGTGTTTATGGTATGTAAATTCCAATATAACCCACAAAATATATGGTAATCTAGGTGTTATTTTAATGAGAAGAAAGTTTGTTTTTCAATGAACTATAAGACATCCTTATGGATTGGATAAGAGTCAGAAAATGTCAAAATTGTGAATTCTTCATCTAGTTATGGCAGGACACTGGTATTTTCAAATCTGTTTATCTTTACTTTGTCCTGTCAAGGCGAGCATATATTTCTAGAAGTATGTAATTACTTTTCAAATGAAAAATGTCACTAACATTTGAAGAATTCCAAGCATCTCCCAATTTAATAACATTTGCACTATAAGAAAATCCATGCCATTCAAACCTTCATTTGTACAGCACTACTCAAGGGCACCTATCATGAAGATGACTGCTAACTGACCCAAAGAGCTGTTATTTAATTATGTCATGACCCCAATTAAATTACGAACAATAATGTCTCAGCAGTATGTGATTTATAAATAGAATAGAATGGCAGTCAGTGAAAGTTTATGGGAATTGGTGAAGACATTTAAAATCTTTCTTCTGAATGTAAATTTGCAAAATTATTCTTGTTAAAAATAATTACTGGTATATACTCATAGAAATATCAGCTGGCGTCTTTGATTTGGTGTGATAAGGTATCAATAAAGCTACAGTTTAATATGTGTGTGATTTGGACTTTTAACGTAGCTTTAAAAAGTTTTCGGTCATATTGCTACGTTGTCTGCAGTGTGGCAGTTTACAGTGATGTCTAGCACTGAGGCATGATTTCGCAGACATGTAACATCATGTCCCACCCAGCCACATTATCCTGACACCAGACCTACCAGTCCTAACACTAACCTCTTAATGCTGAGCGCCAAGCGAGGCAGCTGTTAGTACCATTTTTTAAATAAGTCTTTGGTATGAGTTGCCCAGGGTTCGAACCTGTGACCTCCCGCATCCGAGGCGGATGCTCTAACCACTAGGCCACCGGAGCAGTATTATAGATTGTAAGGGCCTACCGGAGTGGTTGAGCTTAGTTTAAAAAACAAAAAAACAAGTGACTTGGAGTGAGCCTAACAGACCAGATGAAAAATCACAAGACGTTAACATTCCCTTTGAAACGGAACATTTCTCCACATTGGCCTAATGCCTTGATTGCTGAAGTGTCACTGTAAAAGGAAATACTATTAAGAAATTAAGTGCTACATGTAAAACTGCAACTTTTTGATTTAGTATAAAAACCTTGCATCATGTTATATATTTATGTAAAGGGTCATACACCAGATGAATTTAAAACCATTGTCTTCATGTACAACATAATGTCTTGATAATATGGACTGTGTCTTGTTTGCATCAAGTACCTTGGTACAAATAAAAGTAGGCCTCCATTGTGACATGTTAGACTGAGAACAGGTTGCTAATATATGACAATTGATGCAAACTAGATATTAAGCCTCTTGTTAAAGGCAGAAAACACAGAGATTTATTCTCAAGTTGTGATCTATTAATGATGCATTATGGGACTGCAGATCTGGGTTGAAGCTGTTCCCAGTAAGATGCATGCTCTACACAAGTAAACACTGAGCGTTAGAAGGTGTACTGCAACAGGATAAATGTGACGAAAAAAGAAAATCAAAATACTGTTGATTATGGAAATGAAATTACACACATAAAACAGAATATTGCTTGTAAATATTAGGGCATTACTATTTTTCTTATGCTTAGAATGATCAGTAATCATTAGGCATCATGACCAAGCAAAGTGAATATCTAATAATACAAAAAGGCATGCAAGTTTCCAGCCATGCATTATTTTTCTAGTCCATGCGGGGACTTACTTGAATTTGCTGTGGAAAGAAAAATTATAGATCATCATAAAGTACTCAAGACCCATGACCTGCCTACCAGCTTTGATTAGTGACAAATGTAAGATGCCAGTCTATAATCAGTGGTACCTACAGTCTATAATCAGTAATACCTCATCAGCCCTTGCAATCAATAACTGTCCACTAACCCAGTACAAGCTAAAATATATGGGGAAATTTCAGTCTCGTTAATTGCTCATGAATTTCTGAGTTGGAAAATTTGCTTATTGAATTTTTGCAAAATTACACATTTCAATCTATTATATGCAATTCCATAAGGTTTTTATTTTTTCCAACCATATCAATGCCAGAATCTACTGTATATACTTGCCTTTAAGTCCATCTGCAAGATGCATAGACACAGAACTGCCATTGCTTCTGCCAGATCTGGATCTATGCAGTTTGTTAGGAGCAATCAATAAAACAAATAACATATATCCTGATCTATCAGGGCATTATTTAATAACAGATTATGGTTTATGTTGTTGGCAACTGGACTTGACTTACAAGTGAGCAGATATGGTAAATAAACTCGCAATAAAAATAACTGTTTTATTGCATAAGGGTATTTTTCAGACTAAAACAAAATTGGCAATTTTGGTGAAAAATGGGATTTTATGTTGGCTAGTTATACTTTGGTGACTGAGGATTTTGGAGTTGTACTATTAAAGGAGGTAAAGTATAATGAAATTCACTCTCCACTTAAGGAGGTAAATTATAATGAAATTCACTCTCCACTTAAGGAGGTAAAGTATAATGAAATTCACTCTACACTTAAGGAGGTAAAGTATAATGAAATTCACTCTCCACTTAAGGAGGTAAATAATGAAATTCACTCTCCACTTAAGGAGGTAAATTATAATGAATTCACTCTCCACTTAAGGAGGTAAAGTATAATGAAATTCACTCTCCACTTAAGGAGGTAAATTTTAATGAAATTCACTCTCCACTTAAGGAGGTAAATTATCATGAAATTCACTCTAAACTTAAGGAGGTAAATTATAATGATATTCACTCTACACTTACGGAAGTAAATTATAACGAAATTCACTCTACACTTAAGGAGGTAAATTATAATGAAATTCACTCTCCACTTAAGGTGGTAAATTGTCATGAAATTCACTCTCCACTTAAGGAGGTAAATTATCATGATATTCACTCTCCATACGATCTTTCTTTGAGACCATTAAACTGCTCAAATTTCTCGACTGTTAAAACTCCCACAATACAGTAATTTTTAAAAGCTCGTCAACAAGATAAGGTGATGTATGTACTAGTCATAAATATTACAAGGGAACAGGTCTAAAAAAAAAATATGAATATTAATGATAAACATGACAACCCATCAATAAATGCTGACATTGAATGTAGGGTTAATTTTATCATTTCATATGGTTTGAGAAATGTATCCATTATATTAATATATGGGCTAGGTTAGATTAGACCATAATGTTAACACATGGGCTAGACTAGACCATAATGTTAACACACGGGCTAGACTAGACTACAATGTTAACATACAGGTTAGACTAGACCATAATGTTAACACACGGGCTAGACTAGACTACAATGTTAACATACAGGTTAGATTAGACCATAATGTTAACACACGGGCTAGACTAGACCATAATGTTAACACACGGGCTAGACTAGACCATAATGTTAACACACGGGCTAGACTAGACTACAATGTTAACATACAGGTTAGACTAGACCATAATGTTAACACACGGGCTAGACTAGACTACAATGTTAACATACAGGTTAGACTAGACCATAATGTTAAAATGATGAAGCTCTACAGTTTCGTATTTTGCATAGGGTTAGAATTTTAAAGAAAAAGAATTCTCCCGAGTTTTCTCACTAGTTATACTGGCTATTTAAAAAAGATCTTGTATATCTTAGGTATTGTTCAAAGAACCTCTAATTCCCTTTATTTTGGTGTATGACTGATGGGTGTAATATGGGTTATACAGTATACAGCTTGGCCTTACTCCAGATGTGCACCTTTCAAAAAAGTGCTAGCTCCACTTGGTCATTTTCACTTCCTGAACTTCAGAGGTAAATTGTAAAAGAAAGAGCTGATAACTTTTTTTACATTTTATATATTTGGTAATTCATTCATTGCACTTTCAGAAGCTGGTATTGTCTAGTCTGGCAAAATTCATTTTCCCTATTTTAATAGCTGCTAAGGATAGTGTACTTTAAACAAATTCAGGCTGATTTTTGGAGCACAAGGGAGCAGTCATTTTAGTTAGCAGTGTGCTAAGATCATTTACAATTTCAAAAAGTACAATATCCTAAGAAATGTCAACCACATTACATCAAAGTAACATAGAGGTATGCCAACATTCTCTCCACTGTGCATGTTTTAAATGCAAACAACTTCACCTTACATATGTCACTCTCTCAAAAGTACATAATAACTGGTGAGCGCCTCCTATACGGGTTAGACTAGACCATAATGTTAACATATGG
>JAECUM010015808.1:0-25347 GCA_016617855.1 Megalonaias nervosa | reverse complement strand
GTATTTACAGTAACGTATTTACATATTTACAGTAACGTATTAACATATTTACAGTAACAGTATTTACAGCAACGTATTAACATATTTACAGTAATGTATTTACATATATTTATAGGGACAGCACAGTACATATAGACTTAACTACCTTATCTTAGGGCCTTCTCTACGTTCAATAGAAAATTTACACACTCTCCCCCCATAATCAACCCAGGGAGTGCAAAATTACACCCACCAAGTGACATGGTGGGAGAGTGTACAAATTTTCTATTGAAACGTAGAAGGGGTGGCCTTCAGCCCCACTAAATAAGAATTTTGGGATCAAATCGCCCTTCGCCGACAGTATGCCGGTCACGAGAATCGAACCACGGATCTTGAGTACGAGAATCCAGCGCGTTAGCAATCGGCCATCGGACTTCATTATATATACATAATGAAAATGTTATTATATAGTTAAAGGGCAAGTATACAGAATACAATCACAATTATTGTAAAATATATTGTGGATTTCTTAATAAAATCACAATTTATTGTAAAATGTGAATTTATTTTCAGTTTCCAAATACTTGGAGAAACTATATACATAAAACCCGCATTTCTGCCAAGTTAAAAGTCTGTATTCATCAGACGTTGCTAAGGATACTAAAATAATCGATAAGTTATATGAATACACATGCCATACTCATTTCTAAAAATAACCTCATGTATATATAGGTATTTGCTGCTGGGCCGCAAAGCGTTTCATAAGAATGTGGAAAACATAAATATTGAGACTTTACATAAACATAGAGTATTGTGCACGACAACGAAATTATTGAAAATTTGCGGCGCTGTAAGGTCAATGTGTATTTTAAAAGATATCTAATATTGACCAAAAATCGCAGTATTAGTACAACAAGTATGACAACTGCAAGATTTACTAAGTTATGCTTGACGGAGTTGTCTCGCTTAATCATCTGATACCATAGGAGCATACTGGAATCTGACTTTTCGTCCAAATCTCACTGAAAAAGCAGATTTTGTGATATTATCTGCCATACATTTTACTGAAGGTGGTACTATGTTAAAATATTTACCAGCAGAATTAACTGATTTAAATATAATTTCTTGGCCAGTCTCTGTATTTACAGATTTAACAGCCCTTGCATATCGTGCGCCGCCAGAATTTCCGAATTTGCAATTTTGACTTTGTGTAACAATTCGCAAGTTATCAAGCGAGTTATCAAGTTTATTACCACTGATGTGATCGATTACAAGTCCATCTTTAATGACCCAATAAAAACATTCGTAGATGAATCTATGTGAGAAATAATTTTTATTTCCACTGGTATTAAATCTAAAATAACCAAATTTATCAACACTACCGACTGGTTTCTTTAATCTACAGTGCCTAATTACACCATCACGAGATGCTTCATAATTTGTAATGACTGGATGCGTTACAAACTCATTTTGTTCCATTTATATACTAATATTATTTGTTTAAATCATTATTTTGAAAATCTAGCGAGATAATCTTCTTCGGTTTTTATAGGAGATTCACCTGAAGATGTTTTATTTTTTTTTATAGTAATATCGTATCAGCTTTCTGTATTTTTTACCACCACATTGCACACACAGTTGAGTTTTTCCTCTGACTCCAACACCACACCGCACACACGGTTTTGGTCCTAAGCTTCCATCTCTAACGCACTGCATGTGAAAACCGCAGAATTCATTTACGCATGCTTTGTTACAAGGAGAAGTATATCCGATCATAAGCCAGTTACATCGATTATTTGTTTGAATCATATACAAGAGATTAAAATTCAATTTAAATACATATTTGTCTTAATTATAATAATGCAGGAATTATCCGCAATTGAACCCTCCGCTGTCTCAGCGGGAGCTAGATTTGATCTTGACAGACTGCCGAAATATAAATTTAGTTTTTCGATGCAAGATCTAGGTTTAACCAATAAAGATATAACAAAACGTATCCGTGAAGCCAAAAAGGAATTTCGCGACGATGGTGCGGCTCATGTGTGGTCGACATTCAGAATTGGAAATATTGTTAATGTAATGAATGATAAACGAGGAAGAGAGATTATTGACTACCTTGTTCAGAGATATTTTATTTTAATAAAATTTATTGTAAAGACAGACGATGACACTTGGATTATTCGTGACAAACGTGATTCTGTCCACATGCAGTCAGGAAATAATATTGTTCTCAGTAAAAATTCCAGACCAGGAATACTTACTGGTATTGACAAACCATATTACGAACGAGTATATCCTGTGACTGCGGTTGTGTACGCAATATATCCGTTAAATAATAAACCTAACATTGGGGATCTCAAACCTATGAAATTATCAAGGATAAATTGTGTAGCTGAACGGGTTACAGAACACTTCACAAAGGCGATACGCGGAAACTCTTTAACGGATTTACGACGTAAAAAAATAAATATGTGGGCAGAAACAGTTAAAGATACCGGAGCGTCTATCAGCGACGTTGCTGAGTTGGGAAAGAAATTAAAATTCCCAATAACAGTGCAGACGTTACCCGGAGAGATTTTGTACAAATCGAAATATAAATCAAGAGGAGCTTCGATAGATATTATTGATCATAACGCACATGCATGGACTGTGGCAGTAGCAATATTTCCACGAGACAGAACGGTTAAATTTTATAATGGTCATGTATTTGATTTTATCAGAAATATCAGTAAAATTGACTTTTATCTGTTTGGCTGTTTCAAAATTCGGAATATGATTATCATGATCAGTTTGTATGGTCTAATGGTGATATTTATCGTACAGAATTTCTCCACGAAGAAATGAAAATTCTTGCATTAAAATATACCTCTGATGATATTAAGGTTGGACAATTACTGGATAATTGTTTTACCGTTCCATCAGTTGCTGCTCACTTTGCTCAGGAGAAAAATTCATGGAAACCGACACGATTGGAATTTCTTGAAGATGTCCAACACATTTGTGTGGAATACGGACATGGTGGATTGTGGAATACTAAATACGATTATAATGACGTTATCTCAGCTGATATGGTAGCATGTTATCCTGGAAGTTTTCTTGGATACGGAAAATGTTCTGAATATTTTAAGATATTTGAACATCCGACACACGAGATGACCAGAGTTGCGATAAATGGACCCTTACCAGATTTTGACTTAACCGGATTCGCCTGTATAGAGTCGTTCGAGTTTTACGGGGATCTCCATCCGATTGTTTATGCGTGGTTTGGAAGACATTTTTCAGAAAAATGTTGGGTTCCAATGGTACTAATACAGTACATGCTTGATGCTGGAATTTTAGTGTCGTTGAACGTGAGTGAAGCAATTATATCACACCGCGTGCAGAAACAAGTTTGGTTGCCAGAACCGGATATATTTAATATTAATGATGCTAGAAGAGATTTTTCTAATCTTAACGAAGATGATATTGTTAAAATTGCTAATAATATACGTGAATGCAGGAGAGAAAGTGATGAGAAATTTGCAAAAGATCTCGGCAGAAAAATAATCGGTAAATTCACGCAAGGAGGATCATATGATCATAAACGAATGTGTACAAGATTAATCATGGACGATGCTGAACTCGATTTTATAATTGCTGATACAATGGAGAAAAACACATTTATAAGTCGAAGTAATGCTTATTTATCAGACGGAACTAAATTAGGTACAGTTGTGAGATCTACTGATGGCGAGTCACCGCAGTTTACTCATTTAAGATCTTCGATGCTAGCGTACGTTTCGATAAATCTATTATCGGTGATAAATAGATTTCCTCGTTATGCAGTCAGAGTAGCGACAGATTCATTTTATACAAATAAAAAATATGCGGATTCGTTAAAACAATTGCATATTAACAATCATGCATCATGGGGCGAATGGAGAATAAAACATGAAGATATAATTAGTTATTCTGAATCTGCCGACGTTGAAATTGCGGAGACATATTACAAAAATAATCAAATACCAGGATTGTCATCGGTACCATCTGTATGTGATCCTGAGGCTAGACATAAAACCATTTATCTTAATGGATGTGGTGGTTCAGGTAAAAGAACACGCGCGATTGAAATATTTAATAATTGTTCTGATATGATTGTTTTGACACCGACACATAAACTCGCCAGGGAAATAAAAGAACGAGGAGTAAAATCATGTACATATCATAGTTTTTTCAGATGGTGCGGAGACGCATGGACTCCATCGCGGATGGGTGGGAAATACATTCCTAAAATTATTATATGGGACGAGATATGCACGGTGTCGCTAGAGGTATTAAAAATATTTCTTGATTGGCTGTTATTGAAGAATACTGCATTGATAATGTGTGGCGATCATGGTCAACCGCCACCTTTCATTAGATCGTCTCCACATGAGTGGCTGAAAACATTTGTAGATTTTTACGAAGAAATAACTGATGACCATAGAGCTATTGATAAATCACTAAAAGAGTTTAAAAAGTTAATAAGACTACAGCCAGATAAAATACAGTGTGAGATAATGCGTAAAGTAATTCCAGAAACTTCTATGAATGATTTTTGGACTTTGTGGAGACCTGCTGATTTGATAGTTGCAAGTGGAAAAATAGTTCGCGATACACTTCAACAACAATTATTTACGTTACATAAAGAAAAATTTTCAAATCTACCTGTACCTTTGTGTTATCGCCCAGCAGATACTCGACGACAGAATGTTGATGTTGAGATTCCTGGTGGTGGAATACAAAATCTTGTGCTAAATGATATTGTTTTAGTTGTTGTTGATGTTGTTGAGAGCGCGTTAAGCATGGATAAATCGCCGTGGACGTTAGGATACGCTATAACGATTCACTCGTCACAAGGATTAACTATTACTGATACAAATATTTGGATTGTCGATGATCGTATTGAGTGGTCAAATTTAGTTTATCTTGCAGTGTCTCGAGTCAGAAGAATATCTCAACTGCACAGGGTTATCATGGATTGCGTAATAACCGAAGAAATCACTAACAACTTTGTCGATATCAATAAAAATTAGCGAATTATAAGCAACGTGACCAAAAAAATAATCGCGATTTTAATATTGATGCTGAATTTATTATAACACTAAAACAACAACAGAATAATCATTGTGCAAGTTGTAACTGTAACATGCTGTGGCAGTATTCAAATAATAATCCAAGACAATTTACCGTTGATAGAATTAATAGTAGTCTTGGTCACACGCGCGAAAATGTGATGCTGACCTGTCTTGAATGTAATCGACGTCGGGGTGCTGGACGCCCTTGTGCAAGTTTACAAAAGTGAGCGCGGTGGTAATTGTGTATCCGTAGGAATTATTTGTAATTGTTCGCGTACAAATCCACGCTGAGGAGCAGTTGAATCTAATCTGTAGATTGCAGGTCTACCTGTGGACCTTACCACGCTAGAAATTTTGTGTGTGGTCACACTCCAGATAGGATCAGTTGCTCTTTTTCTACCTCCTCCAAGTTCACCAGGTTCATATAAATATCTTACGGTAACATTACCTAGTACTGGTTGAGAGGAAGATTTACGTTGTATTGGTATATATATTTTTTGTGATCGCATTAGAAGGTTTCATAAAAGTTGCACGAGTCATTTCGTTGTTTAACGCAGCTATCACACTTGGTAACCTTGCAACCCATTCACGAGATCTCTCCATTGACTTAAAGTCAGCGGATATTTCCTTTGCATACTGGTATCCAAATAACCGCTCAGCAAGTGTTCGATTAAATCGTTCAACGATTGCCTGATCACGATGAATTTCAGTGTGTCCTCGTCTGATTTTAACGTTATGTCGCTTCATCAACGATGATACTGCACCAAGAAATTCTTTGCCAGGATCAACCTGTAGCAGTTGTGGCCATCGTAGACCACCACGTTGATAAATGCGTTCAAACGCAGATGCAACTTCAGTTGCTGTCTTTGTTGACAGTGGTTCTGCTTCTTTATATCTACTCACAACGTCAACGACGGTTAACGCGTATCTGTATGTGTATTGACGTCTGCCAATTTTAATGGTATCGTGTGGTAAAAACAAAATATCTGCTTGATGAACTTCATTAGGGGTACTGACATCAAAATGTGCATACTGAATTTTTTTAGGTGGACTTAGATAGATTTGCCATATTGCCTGTCGTGCTAACCACGCTGCAGCAACATCACGTGAGACTTTTGCTGCTTCAGCAAGTTTACTAATCGCTGCTTTACCTCTCCAGTATCCTCTTGGGCTATAATAAACAGATTCCATTATTATGATAATAATCAGTTGATTAATTACCAGCCCCTAACATTATTTTACCTTTCATACCAGCTTTTATCAGAAAAGCAGCTAATTTTTCTCGAAGTGATTTATCTTTTACATTATTTATGGCATGAATTAATTTTATATCGGCGAGATGTCGTTGTTGTAAATCTTTACTTTTATACGCGACATCATGAATGTGACACGCTTGATCAATTGCGTTTATTGGATATTCTCCAGGTCTTGGTTGGTCTTGGTTATCGAGTCGGATATCGAGACGAGTTCCAGGACCACAATAATTATATCCAGGTAAATGTTTTTCACCAGGATACTTTGCCTATGGAGCTCCTGGTAATTTACCTAACGAAACAGCGATATCTCCACCTGTCTTTAATGAAATAAATTTGTATTTTTTTGTACCACATTTCACACACTTGCCTGTAAGTGCGCGCCTGTTATTTTTTGTTATTATTGTCGTTAATCCACTGGTATGAGTGGGTGCTCTAAATCGAACACAATATAAATCCATATTATTATTATATGGATATAATTGACTTCTCAGCGACACGAAAACAAGAGCCAGTCAAGCATCATCCAGCGCTACCAAATTCTATCAGAGCAATTATACTTGGCCCATCTGGGTCTGGTAAAACGCAATTATTACTTAATCTGATAATGTGATGGCTCAAGTGGGATAAATTATATTTAGTAGCACCATCTGTAGATGATCAACGATGTTACGAAGTACTTAAAGATTTTAATGAAAATGCAAAGTCGCTGACGTGTCCTGATAATGATGCTATTGATTTTATTACCGATATCGATGAAGCTCCATCCATAGATGATCTTGATGGATGTATCAATAATCTCGTAGTATACGATGATGTAATGCTGGATAAACAATCCAGTCCAGCTCGGATATATTCGCGAGGGCGTCACAAAAATACAGACGTGATTTATTTAACTCAGAAATACACACAAATTCCAAAAGTGATCAGAGATAATTGCAATATCTTAATTGTGTTTAATGGAGTAGATAATTATACTTTACAAAATATTTATTATACTTGGTGTTCAGGGGACATGGACATGATTAAGTTTAAAAACTTCTTTTCAAAAGCACAAGCTATTCCATTCGGATTTATAACGATAAATTTACATGACCCAAGATCTAGGTATCGTATAGGTCTGGATAAAATCTTTGTTTAATTATAGCAGCAGAGGGGGTGAACGACAAGCGTTGAGTGACCAACACGTAAACGAAACATTCCTAAAAAGAAAAACGCGCGTCAGAGAAAAGTAACAAAATGAGCTAACTAGTTAGAGGTTGTGGTTTAACGTTATTGACTTTAAGATTTCCTTTTCGTAGGAAGGTTTCTTTTTCATAAATAAGGTCTCGAACAAAAATGGTCTGTTCACCCCTCTGCTGCTCCATGTTGTTGTTGCTGCTGCTGCTGCTGCTTTTGTCTCTGAAAGGTTTGATATTTTTCGTGCTCCTCCCTGTCATTATTCATCTCCTATTCTTTTCTTTCCAGGATGATTTCATCTCTAATAGGCTTTTGTCTCGAGCCATCTTGAGGAAAATGAGAGCCTTTATGTGTACCAGGGCTTCGCTCAGCTTTGCCATTTTACACATTTTATCTGTTGACGAATCACCGATAGGTGGCAAAACATCGACCGACCGATCTTTAATTTACGACGAGTGTGGCCATTCTACCATTTTCGTCAACTTGTCAAGAAGGAACTAAGCCACCTAGCGAATTCCGAGATTTTACCCTTATTTGGCGCACACTCATTCCTTTCGGAGGGTTGAATTTTATGTGCATAGCACACCATTTTTCTTCAATATACATCAAATGTGGTTTATATTTGTATATCAATAGTTATTATCAAATTGGGTTTTTCAAGACAAATTAAAAACCCTTGATAAACGAGGTATTTTGGTTAGTAGCCCTTGAAAGGGCTGAGGTCCAACCTCTAACGGTGGAAACAAAAACGGCCTAGAGGTGTTCATATACTTCTTTCTGGTCCGCCCCCGGGTCTTGTTCGTAGTGAGGAGATCCGCTATTATCATGTCTTCTCACTGATGCCGACGCTGGTTGAGTGGAACAGGTCATAGTTATCAGTATCACTAATAATAGTGTGCTGTTCATAATGTGTTATAAGTTCTCATTATCATTCTTATTCAAAGAGAATATACCATTAAAAACGTAAGTGTCTCTTTGTCTTTACTTTTTTCTTTTAGTATGGGTAAGGTACTTACACACACACACACACACACACACACACACACACACACACACACACTTTTGTATATTGGGTAGGAAATGATGTTTTACCTGATTTGGCAATCATCGAGACACATCTCTTTTCTTAGAGAAATTAATGTCCCTGAAAAAGGACTGCTAGCTTTTTTATGTAAGCACAAACAACTTATAGACTTGACATTGTCAACTTTAACTGTCTTAATCATTTTTTATGACCAAGTCCTCCTCCTGTTGTTGCTGCTTTGGTAACTGCTACTACTGCTGGCGTCTCCGTGGCGATGAATGTCGGTGTGGTTATAGAAGGATATTCAAAGTCTTGAATTTTGAATGCGTTTTTATTTTGGGTTCAGTTAAAGAAATCTGACACATGTCTCTCATGCTCTCTCTTTCACCTACTCTGATTTGTTTTCACTCCTTCAGCAGCAGGCAGGGTGAACCCTACAAATTGGTTTCGAGCAAGTTTTCATAAAATAAAGGTTCCTACAGGGGCTGAAAAAATAAGGTCAATAACGCTAAACCGAACCTTCTAACTTTTATTATTACCGTATAGTTTGAAAAACGAATAATAAATCGTTTGGGTTAGCTCATTTTTGTTATTTTATTTTTGATTTTTTTGTTTTTTCTGTTATAGTGCGTTTAGTTTACTCGGCGGGTCGCTCAATTTTTGTCGGCCACCCTGCCTGCTGCTCATATATATCAGATTAACCAAAGATTTTATCCAGACCTATACGATATCTGGATCTTGGATCGTGTAGATTTATTGTAATAAATCCAAACGGAACAGCTTGTGCTTGAGCAAAAAAGTTTCTGAACTTCATCATGTCCATATCCCCTGAACACCAAGTATAATAAATATTCTGTAAAGTATAATTATCTACTCCATTAAACATTACTAAAATATTGCAGTTGTCTCTGATCACTTTAGGTATTTGTGTATATCGTTGTGTGACGTATATAACATCTGTATTCTTGTGTCTTCCTCGAGAAAATATTCTAGCTGGATTTGTTTGTCTGTCCAACATAACGTCATCGTACACCACTAAATTATTAATAAATCCATCTAGGTCATCTACAGATGGGGCCTCATCAATATCGGTAATAAAATCAACCACATCATTACCGTTTTCATTCAGCAATTTTGCATTTTCATTAAAATCTTTAAGTACTTCGTAACAGTGTTGATCATCTACGGATGGTGCTACTAAATACAGTTTGTCCCATCTCAACCATCTCATTATTAAATTTAATAATAGTTGTGTTTTACCCGATCCAGATGGACCTATTATAATCATCCTTATCGAATTTGGTAATGCTGGGTGATGCTTCACTGGCTCTTGTTTTCGTGTCGCCGAAAAGTCAATTATATCCATATAATAAATAATATGAGTCTATATTGTGTTCGGTGTAGGACGTCTACACCCACTGCTGAATTAACTACAATAACAACGAAAAATAAACGACGTGCACTTACAGGCAAATGTGTAAAATGTGGCACGAAGAAATACAAATTTGTTAAAACAAAGACAGGTGGAGATATAGCCGCTTTATTAGGAAAATTACCAGGAACTCCGTGGGCTAAATACCCCGGTGAGAAACACTACCCAGGATATAATTATTGTGGTCCTGGAACTCGACTTGATATCCGACTTGATAATCAAGATCAACCAAGATCAGGAGAGCATCCAGTAAATAAGATTGATAAAGCGTGTCATGTTCATGACGTTGCGTATAAAAGTAAAGATTTACAACAAAGGCATCTCGCAGATGTAAAATTGATTCATGCATTAAATTCTATACCAAATAAATCTGTCAGAGATAAATTAGCTAGTTTTCTAGTAAAATCTGCAATGAAAAGTAAAATAATGCTAGGGGCTGGTAATTAATTATATAAATATTATAATGGAATCTATTTATTATAGCCCAAGAGGATATTGGAGAGGCAGATCAGCTATTAGTAAATTATCTGAAGCAGCAAAAGTCTCACGTTCTGTTGCTGCAGCTTGGTTAGCACGACAGGCAATATGGCAAATTTATCTACCACCGCCTAAAAAAATTCAGTATGCACATTTTGATGTCAGCGTCCCTAATGAGGTTCATCAAGCAGATATTTTATTTTTACCACACGATACCATTAAAATTGGTAGACGTCAATCACGCACATACAAATACGCATTAACTGTCGTTGACGTTGCAAGTAGATATAAAGAAGCTGAACCATTATCAACAAAGACAGCGTCTGAAGTTTCATCTGCGTTTGAACGAATTTATCAGCGAGGACCTTTGCGATGGCCACAGTTATTACAGGTTGATCCTGGCAAAGAATTTCTTGGTACAGTATTATCGTTGATGAAGCGACATAACGTTAAAATCAGACGAGGACACACTGAAATTCATCGTGATCAGGCAATCGTTGAACGATTTAATCGAACACTTGCTGAGCGGTTATTCGGATACCAATATGCAAAAGAATTATCTACTGACTTTAAGTTCGGTGAGAGATCTCGTGAATGGGTTGCAAGGTTACCAAATGAGATAGCTGCATTAAATAACGAAATTACTCGTTCAACTTCAATGAAACCTTCTAATGCGATCACAAAAAAAATATATACCCCGTAGCAATGACAGACATCAACCTCAACCAGTATTAGGTAATGTAACTGTAAGATATTTATATGAACCTGGCGAACTTGAAGGTGGTAAAAAAGAGCAACTGATCCTATCTGGAGCGTGACTACACATACAATTTCTAGTGTAGTTAGATCTACTGGTAGACCTCCAATCTACAGATTAGATTCGAGAGCCCCTCAACGTGGATTTGTACGTGAACGATTACAGGTAATCCCTGAAGACACACAATTACCACCACATACAATTACATAACCAGAACCTCTACGTCGATTGCATTCAAGGCAGGTCAGCATCACATTATCACGTATATGACCAAGATCACTATTAATTCTGTCTACGGTAAATTGTCTTGGATTATTATTCGAATATTGCCATAACATATTACAGTTGCAACTTGCACAATTATTATTCTGTTGTGCTTTTAGTTTTATAATAAATTCAACATCAATATCAAAATCACGTTTATTTTTTTTTCTCGCACTGCTTATAACCATATAGTTTTTTTCTTATTACGTCATTATTAACAGTCTGATCATTATTTTCTGTAAAATTCATAATAACCCTATGTAGTTGAGATATTCTTCTAACTCGAGATACTGCGAGAGAGACTAAATTCGACCATTCGATCCGATCATCTATAATCCAAATATTTGTATCAGAAATAGTTAACCCCTGTGATGAGTGAATCGTTATAGCGTATCCTAACGTCCACGGTGATTTATTCATATTCAGCGCATTCTCAACGACATTAATATCGACTAAAATAATATCATTCAAGACGAGATTCTGTATTCCACCACCAGGAATTTCAACATCAATATTCTGTCGTCGAGTATCTGCTGGGCGATAACACAAAGGTACAGGTAGATCTGAAAACTTTTCTTTATGTAACATAAATAATTTATTTTGTAGTTCATCACGAACTATTTTTCTACTTGCAACTATTAAATCAGCGGGATTCCATAAATTTAGAAAATCATTCATAGAAGTCTCTGGAATTACTCCGCGCATTATTTCACATTGTACTCTGTCTGGTTGTAGTCTGATTAACCTTTTAAATTCCTTCAGCGGTTCATCTATAGCTCTATGGTCATCATTTATTTCCTCATAATAATCTACGTTATTCTTCAGCCATTCATGTGGAGACTGTCCAATAAAAGGTGGTGGTTGACCATGATCACCGCACATTATTATAGCAGTATTCTTTGTCAATAGCCATTCAAGAAATGTTTTTAATATTTCTAACGACACCGTGCATATCTCGTCCCATATAATATATTTAGGTATATATTTCTCATCCATTCGCTCAGGAGTCCATGTGTCTCCACACCATCTAAAGAAACTATGATAAGTACACGATTTTACTCCTCGCTCTTTTATTTCTCTGGCTAATTTATGTGTCGGTGTCAAAACAATTATATCCGAATTATTATTCATGAATAATTTAATCACACGTGTTGTTTTACCTGACCCTCCACACCCATTAAGATAAACGGTTTTATATCTAGCCACAGGATCATATACAGATGGTGCTGATGATTTTGATATTTTATTATTATTTTTGTGATATATTTCCCTAATTTCAACGTCGGCAGATTCAGAATAGCTAAGTATATTTTCTTGTTTTATTCTCCATGACCCCCATTCACCATTACCAAGTAGCGGTTTTAACAAATCCGTATATTTTTTATTTATATAAAACGAATCCGTGGCGACTCTGACAGCATCACGAGGAAATCTATTTATCATAGACAGTAGATTTATAGAAACATATGGCAACATAGATGATCTTAAATGAGTAAATTGTGGTGAGTCACCATCAAGATAACTCACAATTGTACCTAGTTTGATTCCGTCTGACAAATAAGCATTACTCCGATTTATAAATGTATTTTTTTCTGTTGTATCGGCGATTATAAAATCGAGTTCAGCATCGTCCATAATCAATCTTGTACAGTGTCTTTTATGATCATATGCTCCTCCTTGAGTAAATTTACCAATTATCTTTCTACCAAGATCTTTTGCAAGTTTTTCATCGTGCTCGTCTCTGCATTTACGTATATTATTAGTAATTTTAATAATATGATCTTCATTAAGATTAGGAAATTCTTTCCTGGCATCATCAATATTAAATCTATTTGGTTCTGGTAACCAAACTTGCTTCTGTGGACTATACGATATAATCGCCTCACTCACCTGTAAAGATATTAAAATTTCAACATCAAACATATATCGCAATAGTACTATTGGAACCCAACATTTTTCTGAAAAATGTCTTCCAAACCAAGCATAAGTAATCGGATGGAGATTTTCTGCAAATTCGAATGATTCTACATGAGCAAATCCGGTTAAATCAAAATCTGGTAAATGTCCGTTTATCGCGACCCTGGTCATCTCGTGTGATGGATGTCCGAATCTCTTAAAGTATTCAGAATATTCTCCATATCCAAGAAAACTTCCAGGATAACACGCTACCATATCAACAGATATAACGTCATTACATTTATATTTAGTATTCCATAATCCTCCGTGTCCATATTCTACGCAGCTTTTATGAATATCTCGTGTGATGGATGTCCGAATCTCTTAAAGTATTCAGAATATTCTCCATATCCAAGAAAACTTCCAGGATAACACGCTACCATATCAACAGATATAACGTCATTACATTTATATTTAGTATTCCATAATCCTCCGTGTCCATATTCTACGCAGCTTTTATGAATATCTTCAAGAAATTCCGATCTTGTTGGTTTCCATAAATTTTCTCCTGAGCGAAATGAGCCGCTACGGATGGAACTGTAAAACAATTATTTAATAATTGTCTAACTTTGACATCGTCTGAAGTATATTTCAGCGCAAGATTTTCCATTTCTACATTAAGAGATTCTATACGGTAAATATCACCATTAGGCCGTACAAACTGATCGTAATGATCATATTCTGAACTTTGAAATAACCAAACGGACACAGGGTCACTTTTACTGATATTTTTAATAAAATCAAATATATGACCATCATAAAATTTAACCGCTCTATCTCGTGGAAATATTGTTACTGCTGAGGTCCATGCGTGCGAATTATGATCAATAATATCTATTGGAGCTCCATTTTTTGTGTATTTTGGTTTATATAAAATCTCTCCGGTTAACGTTTTTACTGTTATTGGAAATCTTAATTTCTTTTCTAGTTCAGCGACATCTTTGATAGACGCTCCGATATCTTTAACCGCCTCTGCCCATGTATTTATTTTTTTACTCCTTAAATCTGTTAAACCATTACCACGTATAGCGTTTGTAAAATGTTCTGTAACTCGTTCAGCTACACAGTTTATTCTTGACTCTGACAGTTTCATAGGCTTTAGATCCCCGACGTCAGGTTTATTATTAAGCGGATATATTGCATATACGACTGCAGTAACTGGATATCCCCGTTCATAATATATCTTATCAATACCAGTCAGTATTCCGGGTTTAGATTTATTATTTAAGAGAACAATATTATTTCCTGACTGCACACGGACTGGATCGCGCTTATCACGAATAATCCAAATATCTTTTTCTGTATCTACAATAAATTTTATTAAAATAAAATATTTTTGATCATCAAGGTGATTAATAATTATTTTTCCTCGTTTGTCATTCATCATATTAGTAACATTTCCGACTCTGAATGTTGACCATACATGAGCAGCGCCATCGTCACGAAATTCCTTTTTTGCTTCACGAATACGTTCGGTTATATCCTCATCCGTTAATGCCAGATCTTGCATCAAAGTACTAAATTTATATTCTGATAGTCTGTCAAGATCAAATCTGGATATCTGAGGTTCAATCATGGATAATTCGTTCATATAATTAAGACAAGTATTTAAATTAAAATTTTAGTATATATATATATAATGATTGAAACAAAAAACAAATGTGCTTGGCTCAGAATTGGATATACTTCTCTTTGTAATAAACCGTGCGTGAACAAATACTGCGGAAATCATGTACAAAGTTTCAAAAATGGAAGTACAGGACCAATACCGTGTATTCAGTGTGGTGTTGGAGTCAGAGGAAAAACTCAATTGTGTCTAAAATGTGGCGGAAAAAAATACAGGGAACTAAAACGATATTATGATTAAAAAAATAATACTTTGACGTCAGGTAAATCTCCTATAAAGACAGAAGAAGATTATCTGGTTAGATTTCAAAACAATGATTTAGACAAATAATATTATTATATAAATGAAGCAAAACGAATTTGTGAAACATCCAATAATAAAAAATTATGAAGCGTCTCGAGATGGTGTAATCAGACACTGCAGATTAAAGAAACCAGTAGGTAATGTTGAAAATAAAGGTTATTTTAGATTTAATGTTGCTAGAGGAAAAAGATACTTATCAAGTAGATTCGTATTTGAATGTTTTCATGGAGTAGTTGAAAATGGACTTGTAGTTGATCACATTGATGGAAATCCCAAAAATAATCGGTTATCTAACCTGCAAGCTATTACACCTAGTCAGAATAATACACGTGATAATACAGGAAGGTGTAAAAAGTTTGCAAGAAGAGCTATTAAATCCATGAATATACAGACAGGACAAGAAATAACTTTCCCATCAATGAATGCGGCTGCCAGATATTTTAGCATACATTCACAGTCAGTACGTGATGTTGCAAATAATATTACTAGATCTGCATATTCAATAAAATACGATCAGCCGATAATATTTAAATATATCTAACTCTGTACTCTTAATAAATAAATTGTATTTAGTTCGACTCTACATTTTACCATGGGTACCTTCACCGTCGCTGCTCTCAGTGTCACTCTCACTTTTGACTGAATCAAATAGCATCTCTCTTAATTGCATTACACGATTATCCACGATCTTCTTTTTCTCGTATTCACGAGACAGTTCGGATCTGATATTTTCGATCGAACGTGCAAGAGGTGCAAATAGCTTTACCTGTTTTTCATTTACCACCCCCAATGATTCAAGCATAGACTGATAGATTAATTTTACAAATTTATAATTGGATGGTAATGTGTATTTATTGTCAGTTTTTCTTTGTTTTAATATTTCATAATCACATAATATTTTTTCAGGATCGAGATTATCAGATAGATTTATTCCGTTATGTTTTAATTTTTTAATAGCAGAAATAATATCACTAATGTTTTCTTGGTTCATTATATAATAATTATTTCTTTAAAATAAAATATAATATCAGTCTCTGAATAATTATTTTAAAAAATGTAGTCCCCATAACCCCATGTGAACCTCTAAGTTGCCATATGACATCTTAGCAGGATCAGAAGGTCAGGGGACTGTTTTTTGAGGATGATTGTATGAACATGAATATATACAAATGGTGATGATTATATACAGATGATTATGATTGTATGAACATGAATATATATAAATGGTGATGATTATATACAGATGATTATGATTGTATGAACATGAATATATACAAATGGTGATGATTATATACAGATGATTATGATTGTATGAACATGAATATATACAAATGGTGATGACGGGGGGGGGGATCTTGTCTACGTCCAACAGATTTTGTACACTCTCCCCCATACAAAACCCCGGGAGTGTAAAAGGTACACCCCTCAAGGGTGTATGATAGGAGAGTGTATTTTGTCTGTTGTGGATATTTCTGTTTCTCCGGTACCCCCAATTAAATAGCATCAGTCGCCAAATGCAAGATAATATCTTTAGCATTTTTGGAGACTCGAACACACGAGAGTCTGCACAACTTCGATCTACGTCCAACCGTCTTACCACTTCGGCCATCGCTCTCTTATCAATAATATAGTTAAATTTAAGTATATATAATATATTTGCGCTATCTCACAGAACTTGTATTACTAATAGAAATGTAAAACTGTACTTCAGTTTTTCAAAATTCATAAAATAATTTGCACGTATAAGTTATAATTCGTTAATGTAACAGACAGACGGACTAATACGCTATACACATATATACAACTGGGTTTGTACAGGTAACGACGTAGTAGTAAGGGAAATAATCGTTCAATTTACTCCGCAGAGAGAGATAGCCGAGTTATCTCGCTTTATTATATATACAATTGCTTTAATCATAGAAATTGATTATTATTCATGTATTTACTCATCAGATTATTTTTTTTTTGCCCCTGATTATTTTTTTACCCCCTGATTATTTAATCAGACGTTCTACGAGCGTATATACAAATTAATATTAAGAGACTCTTGTCTTAGATCCAAAATGTTTCCTGCCTGGTCGGTGAGTTTGAAATTTATTCTTGTCAGAAATGGATTATAAACTCGTAAATAAATTGGGTTAATTGGTTCAGATACAATTAACCAACCGGGCGGGTCTTTAGGACTGAATGTATATAGTATATACCCCTGTTGGACCTGGTTAGACTTTGAAAGATCTACTTGATAACTGTCATCAATTACGTCACATACTAGATTGACCGCGATCGTAGGTGTTATATTAACAATACCAGGTGAGATATGGCGGCCTCCACCATGTGGATCATTATTATGTCTTTGAATAGTTGGTGTAGGTATTAATTTTTTCCATGAATCACATATTCTTTTAAAGTGTTCATCAATAATATCATTAACTGACTTCTTTAGCTCTTCAGAGTTAAATCCAGGAATTATAAATGTTGATAGTTGTTCTCGCGTAATTCCGAAATGTTTTAGAAATACCGTTGTGAACAGAAGATTTAGTCTAACACCCTGAGATGGACCGTCTTCATTAACTATATACAACCCTCTATAGCGTTTATCTGCTGCTATGTTCACTAATCTTTTTTCTCTGTTAACAATAATATCATTCATGAACTCTAGGTCTGAAGCAACTTGATTCAAATGTATTGTTTCAATTATTTGATTTTTTAAGTCATCGTTGTAGGAAGTGCTAATGCTGGAAAATAAATTTCTTAGATCATTAAGTATACGTCCGTGTTCAGACTTAATTGTACTAGCATATGAATTTATTTCATCAACATCAAGTACTATTATTTTACCTTTTTTACCATCAACTATTTTTGTAAAATGGGTTTCTGTTTTATCTATATAATGTATAACTCCATCACCAAAATATCGTCGCCATGGATAAGCATTTTTTTCTGTTCGATATTCTGGAGGTTTTATAAATTTTTTAACATCTATGACGAAATCAGATCTCTGTGGTTCTGGTGGTCCTTGATAAACCGGTGGATCTTCAGGCCAACCTAATACTGATCTAATCGAACTTTGATAAATATCTACAGAGTAATCAGGGGAATTTATTTCAATAACCGCAGATAGTGTTGGTTCGTAGACAGTAATTGCTATTTTTGATTCTTTTCCTGTAATAGATTTAATTCTGCGTTGGAACTCATCATTAATCTGCTCTATTTGATAACTGCCCGTTTGAATAGCAACTACTTGCCAATCAGGAGTTCCATCAGGCTTATTCTTATTAGCGAATACTAATGAATTATTTGGCTGTAGTCCACCAAATGGTTTTGATCTAATATTTGGCCAGCTATAATATACACGTAACTGTGCTAATGCTATCTCTTTTGCAGGAATAGATGTTGGAAAATTGACACTAAATTCAGGATTGGTCGAACTTAACGATATCATAGTAGCTTTTGACGGAGTCGTATTAGTAACGATCTGCTGAAGTAACTCCCTGTCTGTCATTATTATTATTGTTGTTATTTAATTCATTAAAATCATTAGCGATCACCTTAAATGCGTCATCATAGGTTTTCATAATCATAGCAAATTCAGTATCGGATATTTCACCATCACTGACACACGAAGAAACGTACAAAGATAGTTTAGAGCATGCCTCTGCCACTGTATGTAATTTAATCATATAATCGTGCAATTTAGCATTTGTACAAGTATCTATCTTTTTGGCTATAATACCGAGAACACCAGCAATAGTCGTTGATGCTGAAACAATAATGGTTATAACAGTAGGTGCTGTCATCGTCAACATTGATAATAATAATCCTGTTCCAGTAATAACAGCAGAAACCGAGTAAACAACTACATCGATGACAACTATACGTCTTTTGTATTTTTTTATTTTCGTGTTATAATAGTCGATAAAATTATTTAGTTTAGTGAGACGCTCATATACCTGATTGCATCTATAACGTTGAACGTCGATGCGAGACTGAGGTTGATCCATTATACTAACAACGTCATTTAATTAAGTTTCAGCTACGAATTCTAGGCACCACCAGTAACGTCTCGGAGGCATTTCTGTTGATATCAGAGTAAAGATTTCTTTGATGTTCTTGGTTAGCATCACCAATACAGGATTACGATATTCATTCGGTGATAATGAAGTGGCAGCATTAATTTCCGAACCGTATATAGATCACCTGTATAACCCAGTTACTTCTGCGGTATGTTCAAGTGTGTTATTTTGTGGTGTCCATGTTGATGATCCTGATGCTACTGTATATACGATATTTTTAATTTGTCCGTGTGGAATTTTAATTAGATTAGTTTTTTGAACAATACTAGGTATTCCACTGACAATATCATTGAGTTTCGTGTTAACGTCGGCTAGTTTTATGTCAACGGTTGGTGGATCACCAAAAAATTCTTTAATGGATTTGTTTACATTTCTACGAAAATTTAAAAAAGTTTGTACGTGATTAATATAATCAGTTTTAAATGCAGCAATTCCATCATTAATTGTAGCTAGCGAAGTTGTTATAGGAATTTCCTTATCATCAACATACTTTTTCGTTGCAGCATCAAAATCATATTCTGGTGTTCTAAGATTATTAATACCATTATTATTCATGTTGAGAAATGCACGCATTATACCGCCGTTGACCAATACGTACTTAGATTCTTGATCGTCGACATATTTCTTTGTTGCAGCGTCCGCAACTTCGGTTGGATTTCCAAGACCTGTAATTTTATTTTGATTCATAATAATTGAACCTGTAAATGAATCACCAGCTTTCTTAATATAATCGTTGACTGACGTACCGGAATCTTGTATTTTACCCTGATCAGTAAAAGTAACTATATTGTTAACAACCGCATTAGGAACTCGTATAAGTACATCTGGAAGTTGTATATTACTAGTTTTAATCGTCCTTCCTTATCCTGAAAAACAACTACTTCGTTTTGATCCACACTGGTTATGTTTAATAAATCATCAATCTCATTTCTGAGCTGATCGAGAGTTGCATATTTAGATAAATCAACTTGCTGATGACCTTTACCACGAGAAGATCTTCCATAAATATCTACCATTATATTTACTAATATCTGTTTAAATGTGACGTCGTAGTATATTCATGTACAACTTTGTGGGGTGGTTTTGTTGATTTTGATATAGCATCAAGTACGTTAAGTACTTCTCGACCACATATTGGTGGATTAGTTAATGTTTGTGCTGGTAACGTTGAATACCATATTGGAGTACTTTGATAGCCGCTAATATACTTTAAGAATTCTTTTGGTGGAGCTAGTCCATATGAATCAAAATAAATAATTCCACGTGGATCTATTGCATATCCGACCCAATGCGTGCCTGGACCAGAATTTTCATCGAGATTAATAATACCGGTTTCAATATTATTTGGTTGTTTTGGTAATTGATCGCGCATGAAAACTCCTCTAAAATTTTTTATTTTTAATTTTTTAGCAGCATCTAGTAAATCAAAATTGGACATAGGAGATATCAGTAAACTGTCCCTGGTAATCTTAGGCCTTTTCCGTACCATGAATGTGGAGTCCCTGGTAATCTTAGACCCTTTCCCTTTTTTTAATTCCCTTTCCGGTTGCTTTCTTTAATGCCATTCCAAGAGAAGTTCCAACAGCGCCTAATGCAGCTGCTTTTGCAACAGCTGGGGCTGCAGCGGCTATTAATGCTGGTATTGCTGCAAGAAGTGGAAATATACCACCCGTCTTAATAATATCTTTAATGGCACCCGCAGAAAGATTAAGTTTTATACCTTTATTTGATTTTTTAGATTCATTGAAATGCCCGAGCTGACGTTCTGTAAGAGATAATTTATTTGAACCGCTCATCTGATCTTTCTTTAGCGATATTTTTAATCCACAGTTATTTTTGATGCTGATTGTATCCTTTTAATCTGACCAGGAGTCAGACTAACACTAACGTGATTATACGACATTATAATATTCATAAACGATCTAATTACATGTTTTCTACTGGAGCATCAACGACTCTCATTCGTCCACCAGCACCTTCAAGTAATATCGATTTATCGCTGAGTATGACAGCAATTGCTCTGTAATTAGGGATAAGTGGTGCTGGTGCTACTGGTAGTGTCACACGAGCTCGAAAGTGTATATCGACTACTGACTGTCTGGTTAAATCTAAATGTTCGAGCGAAAAGTAATAAATTGGATATAGGGTTGTAAAATCTAGCTGCGATATTTGTAAACCAGTATCAATATTTTGATCACGTCCCATGAATGTCATCAGACGATGATATGCACGTGCTACATGATTTTGATCGAAATTCAGTAATATATCCTCAGATGGTTCTTGATGTCCATTTATCCTCACTTCAGAAACACCAAGATTGTCAAATATCATAATACTACGTGTTTGATTGTTCAATCGTGCATTATCTTGAAATGCAATAAATATATGTCGTGGCGCAGAAACACCTTGCTGAGAAGCTATTTGCCATGTAAATAAACCATTAATATTACTCTGGATAGCATCTGTGGTCATTGTTAACCACGATAATGCTGATTTACCACCTTGACTCATAAAAGTAAGTAACCGATCTTCTTCAGGTACTGTTGGAGTCATCACTGGCATCCACAATGAAAGCTTTGTAAGAATTACTCTACCATCATCACCAGCGGGTCGCCATAATGCATCGTTGTCGGTTGCTTTTCGTACAACTGTATGCTTAGCTCCGAAAATGACTTTTCTGACATTTGTACATAATCCAAAGATATGTGATAGTGGAATGGCACATGAAAATGCTCTTCTTCCACCACGCAACATTGCTCGACGTGATCTAAATCCTAAGCTAAAATCTGGATCTACATTAATAATTATATTTTGTATATCAGCGTTGGCGTTTCTAGCATGGTTTTGTGGGCGTCCTATATCATACTGTCGATACTCTGGAGAATCAGTTGTATCCTTTGCAAACATCATTGATGGACCAGCCGATCTTGAATAATCGTCGCTGTATCTTGCAAGGCCAAGTATTGTCGTTGCAACGTCAACGTCTTTCTGAATTGATTCAATATTTTTACCATCAATCATATACGTAGCACTATCAAATAACGCCATAATGCCATTATTAACAAAACCGACACTAACATCGTCTTCATATGCTACTGGTGCTGCAGGAGCTACGTTATTTAAAATTTCACCTTCTACTTCAATAAACGCCTCAGCGGGTAAGAAATACCTACTTGTATCCTGAACCTGTAGTTCAATTCGTCCACGTTGATCTGGAATTCGAGCATCATAAGAATAATATTGATAATCACGCACAGACTCATCTTTAAGTACTGGTGCGTCCATGTCAAATGCGGGATCAGATATGCGCTTGAACATCTTTATTATATTTATTATCGTCTAAAACGAAGACCACTTCGGAAAGTGAGACCACTTCCTGCTATCAGACTAGCGGTTATATTTTTTTCTTTTTCTGACATTGGTACATCAGCCAACTCTGATAGTTTTTGATTAGCAACTTGATTAATTATTTTACTGACATTTGCAGGCATTACTTCAGTACTAGGTAATTTTACTGGTGTTTGAGGTTTTCGTCGTATTAATCGTGCTAGTCTATCTTTAATCGCCGAAAATGCTTTACCAGCGAGATTACCAACAGCACCAATACCTTTTTCACGAACAACATCAACAGCTTTCATTCCCAGTTGCTTTGCGATCGGTATTGCTTTTGGGGCTATCCTTCTAAACAGACCCTGAACAACATCACCTAGTCCATCTCCGTAGGTTGTTTTGTATGCTGGTAATCGTGAATTTATTACCCTGACCATGGTTGGTCCACGTTGAGTACCATGTACGATCATTTTATTATAGTAATTGTATTTAATTACGTACTCAGTCACTGTAGTAGTCATCGGCAATTTCATTAATAAGAGACTGATAAACATCAACGTCCATGATACCGCCTGTAAATAATCGTCTGCAAATATCGGCTGCTTCATTAATTATTTCTGGAGAATTATTACCAGCTCGTTTTCCTCCAATGAGAATTTCTAGTCGTTCAACGTCAGAGATAACGTTATTAGGACATAGAGTAAAATCACCTCCGGTAGAGAGACCTCTTCCACTAACACTGTAATAATATTTTGGAATAATCTTAATGATTTCAGATTCTTTTAATCCTAATTCCCTTAACTTGCGTGCAGTGTCTTCTAATGCATCAATATGAAACACTATTGACGCGGGGTTTATCTTCTTCCCCTCCCCCTTTCCTATTGCATCTATAACTTTTTTACTGGATTCAGCACGGCCAATTAATCCTTGAATTTTAATCTCCCTATCTGAATCTTCTTCTGATTCCTTCTCAATTTCTAACATAGACGGTGATAATAATAATTGTGGATCCTGTTTTTGTGGTGGAGGAGGTGATGATCTTAATGGTGGTGGTAATTCCAATGTTTCAGAAGGAGGATGAGATTGTGTTCTTTTTGTATATTTTCGTTTTGGTCTTTCTGCTGCTTCTTTCTCTTTTGCTATTCTTCTTTCTTCTTTTTCTCGTTCTTTCTGTTCTTTAATTTGTCTTGCTTCTTCTTCTCTTTTTTGTCTCGCTTCTTCTTTTTCTCGTTCTTTCTGTTCTTTAATTTGTCTTGCTTCTTCTTTTTCTCGTTCTTTCTGTTCTTTAATTTGTCTTGCTTCTTCTTCTTTTGCTCTTTTTCTTTCGTCCTTCTCTTGTTTTCTCTGTTCTATAAATTGTTTTGTTGCTTCTTCTTTTACTCTTTTTCTTTCTTCCCTCTCTTGTCTTCTCTGGTCTCCACGTTGTTTTGCTTCTGCCTTTTCTAATTCGAAATAATAATCATTATAATTGATATAATTTTTATATAATGGATCACTAATTTTAGTTTGTTCAACATTCATATATATGCGATATAATAATTTTCGCCACTGTTCACGAGATCTAATATATTTAGCGTATTCAGATTTCATTAATTTATCTCTTCGACCGAAAGTTTTCGCAGCAAACTCAGCTAATCGTTGTGGATTTTTAATTTCATTAATTTTTTTAATAGTATCTTCATTAAATTTATCTATCAGTTCAGCATTACTTATTGTAAGAATCTTTTGTTTAGGAGCTGATGCTTCAGCAACTACAGGTATTGGTTGTATTGGTTGAGCAGCAGCTATATCAGCTGGAAGTCCACATAAAAGTCTTTTTGTCTGTTTTGTTCTTTCTGCTATTTTTTCGGTTGCCTCAGCGGTTTTCTCTAAAACAGGAAGAAGAGGTTTAGTTGTTTCAGTAATTGGTTTAAATAATTGTTTTGTATCCTCTTCAAATTCAACATGAGATTTCTGACGTTCTTGTAATTGTTGCTTGACAGCATCACGAACAGGTAAATATTTTCTAATTGCTTCTAGTCGTTCTCTTGCTAATCTAGCACAGTGAGGTTCTCCGATGACAACCATTATTAATAATATTTATACTGGCTGTTTAATTACAGCAGCAGGCAGGGTGAACGACAAAAATTGAGTGATCCGGAGAGTAAACTAAACGCATTATAACATAAAAAACAAAAAGTCAAAAATAAAATAATAAAAATGAGCTAAACCAAACCATTTATTATCCGTTTTTCAAACTATATGGTAATAATAAAAGTTAGAAGGTTCGGTTTAGTGTTATTGACCTTATTTTTCAGCCCCTGTAGGAACCTTTATTTTTGTAAAACTTGCTCGAAACCAATTTGTAGGGTTCACCCTGCCTGCTGCTACAGACTTAAAATTGGCTAGCAAATGTAGGTACGTGAAGATCCCATTGTATGTCATGAACCTTTTAAGACATCTACATATTATGATTTTATAACTGAACGTTAACATATCCTCTTGTATGAAGCAGATATTTCCGATTCATCAACTGTACTGTCCAAATATACAACTGCACACGCTTTTCGTGACTTCGTCATGTGGTTTCAATTATCGGAAATACAATATATATATAT